>JAVXUL010060610.1:0-10234 GCA_035590515.1 Trichilia minutiflora
AGTTGTTAATAAGGCCTTTTAGGATGGGTGATGATTTCTTCCCAAAAACTACGTAGTTAAGCGTGCTTGGGTAAGAGTAGTACCAAGATGGGTGATCTCTTGGGAAGTTCTTAGGAGAACCTATTCCAAGAACAAAACCGTGAGGCTCCAAGGATTGGACCAAAGCGGATAATATTATTGATAGACTTTGACCGGGTGTGACACGTTATATAGAGTATCTATATAAAGAGCTTTATAATTAACCAAATTTTAATTTAAAGTAAATTGTAATATTTTATTTATGTTGATAAATAATAAACAAATTAAAATAAAATTGATCAAATTTGGGGGTTAATTTATAATTTTATAAAATATAGGGGCTTTTATAAATTTACTACTTTTGCTAGAAAGTTTGTTTGACAAGCTTTGGGATGCATTAGACATTTTTAATATTGTCCTTGGCTATTTAGTAAAATAGTATATATAAAGCTCTTTTTCTTTTTTATTAATAATTTTTGATAATTATCTAAAATTAAAAAGAAAAAGCTCTAAGGTTTTGCTCTCTTAAGATCTCATCATTATGGGGTTGTCCTCATCAATTAGATATTAAAGGCTAGTGTTTGAGTGCTTTGTTTTAAATAATTTGGACTAAAATATAAGATTTTAAAAGTTTGAAACCTATAAACTGTGAACCCTGTTCCTTTAAGTTTATGAGCATTATAATAAATCTTTTATACAATTGAGTGCATGTTATTATGTGTAGATAATGCTATAGAGGGTATGTTTTCTTGAAATTATTTGTGAGAAGGTGTATGGTGAAAAATAATGCATTAATGAGAAATAACTAAATTTTTACATCTAAAATTATCTCTAATTAAGAAAAAAATTTATTTTTTTTGTATAGTTCAAAGAAAGCTTTCCATTGATATATTATAGGTTTCATGAGATGAAATAGGCTCCAAGTTATGACCATTTGAGGTAACAATCCTCAATTGAAGAAATAGAAAGGAAAGTATCGATATGCAAGGGCCTCAGTATTGATACGCGGTATGGGCAAGTGATAAGTATCGATACTCGAGCACATGAAATCTCATCATGATGCACCCACAAAGAAAATATCAATACGTTGCCAGAAAGTATCAATACTTTGAGTGATATAGCATCGTTATGTTACGTCCAGGGAGAAAGTATCGATACTTTGTGGTTACAATGAACTGTAAAATAACAAGTTTGATACTTTGAGGAGAAAGTATTGATACTCAAGGTTACAGTAAATAGCAAAGAATCAAGTATCAATATACTATTGAGAAAAGTATCGATACTTAGCCCCGTGATGAAGTTTGATAGCCCTTTTCAAAAGAAAGTATTGATACTTTGAATGTGACGAGCCACTTCTAGAGAGAAAGTATCGATACTTGAAGAAAAGTATTGATATTCTTAATGTAATGAACCATTACTTGGATGAAAGTATTGATATTTGAAAAAAAAAAGTATTGATACTTGGATGTGTGAACAAGCCTAAAAACTATTTTCGAGCCAAGGTATCGATACTTGAGATGAAGTATAGCGTGTCAAACTTTAGTGTGCTTTTAAGAGGATATTTTAATCATTTCATAACTTTTTATATATGAATAATAGAGGCTCATATTCCCTATTCTTCTTATTCCTTTCCGTATGCAAATACCAAATTGAATAATAATAATAATAATAATAATGATATTATTATTATTAGACCTCAATAAGTTTTTCCATTATTGATAGCGGGACATGTCTTGATGGAAGATGATTTATGATTTATCATTAATGACTTATCGTCTTAAAAAATATCTTGATAGAAAAAAAGTCATCTTAGGACATGACTTTCTAGTTTAGTTACTATCTAAGAAATTACGACTTATTTATTTATCACTTACAAAATAAATTTTTTAATAAATCTTAACGATTTGAGAAAAATATATTAAATAAATATAAATAAGAACAAATGTCAATGAAGAATAAAGAAACTTAAGCCCTTAAAAGAAAAGAAATAAAAAATTATTAAAATTTTTATAATGGAACGTGATGTGAATTGTATTAAAGTTGACGTTTATCTAATATATTTTAACCTTTTACTATAAATGTATAATAATTTATATTAGTTTGTACATAATAATTTTGTATTTTTATTAATTAAGCCTATCATATTATATTAATTTGTACACAATAATTTATAAAAAGATAATTTATTTTTCTAAATTATTCATTTATTAGTTACATATTTAAACAATTTTATCATGTAAGGTTCTTTGTTTTATTTAATTTAATCTCCAAAACACCAATCACATAAGTCCAAACTAATATATACTGAAATCTATAAGAAGTTTCCGTGAGTGATTTAGTAGTCACTATCTATCCATCTATCTATCTATCTATAATCTTCTTAATATATGTATATATATTAATTATCTATCTATCTATATATAATCTTTTCAATATATATATTTTTTATGAAATGAGTAACTAAAATTTGTCACTAAACCACGAGAAGAACGATCGTCAAAGTTAAAATATCATTACTTCAAATATATGAATATGTATTTAAAATATCTCGCATTTATAGTTAAGAGTATTTCGGATATTTATATAACATGCATATCCGAATATAGTTAAGTAATAGTTGATATTAAATTGAAGCATAATGTGAAAATTAGAAGAATTGAAAAAGGAAAATGAATGGAATAGGAATTTGGATTTAAAAAATCTTAGTTTTACGAATTCGATCGAACGAATGAGAATATTTGTTCGAATGAATAATTCGACCGAACGAATTTGTAGTACGATTGAAAGAATTAAGGGTGTCAACAAGCCCGAGTAGGTAAGAGAAATTTGATTGAACATATCCTTCGATTTATTCAAACAAATCCCATTCGGTCAAACGAATAACTCGACTCATTCGAACAAATTTCAAGTAAAAATTTTTCAAAGTCATCAAAGAATTTGGTTAAATGAAGGGTTGATTCATTCGAACAAACTATGGTTTGATCAAATAAATTGGTCGATTCATTCGATTGAATCATGCGAAGGTCGATTCTATAGTACTCACCATAGAATTGGCTCTAAGATAACGAACAAGGATCCTTGTAAAGTAGACACTATTATGCAATGAGAATAACCCATGAATGTAATAAAAGTTAGAAGCTTTTTGGGATTAGTTGGGTACTATAGAAGATTTGTTGAAGGATTTTCTTTACTCACAGCCCCATTAACCTGATTAACTCAAAAGGAAGTTAAGTTTAGGTGGAACGATGATTGTGAACAGAGTTTACAAGTTTTGAAGGATTGCCTTACAACAGCTCCAATATTAACTTTTCATACACTAGGGAAAGACTACATGGTATATAATGATGCTTTGAAACAGGAACTTGGATATATGTTGATGCAAGAAGGAGAAATAATTGCCTATGCTTTCCAATTACTTAAAAAGTATGAGATAAATTATCCGACATACAAATTAGAGCTAACGATTATGGTATTTGCATTGAAGATCTGACAATAATACTTATATAAAGAACAATGTCAAATCTTCACAGATCATAAGAGCTTGAAGTATTTACTAACCTATAAAGAATTGAACTTGAGGCAGAGACAATGGTTATAATTTATCAAGGACTATAATCTAATAATCGAATATCATATTGGAAAAGTCAATGTGGGAGCTATACTTTGAGCAGAAAATCATCGATTACATTGGCATATGTCAGAACAAAATATTTACGCCTATTGATGAAAATGAAAAGTTTAAGACTAAGTTCAAAATGCAGTTAGAATGGAAAATTTTAGTCAGTTTCATGATGAGGCTTACTTTAAGGAATTAGATTAAGAAAAAGCAGATGCATGATCCAGAGTTAGTGAAAGCTTGTCAGAGAATCATAAATGGTAACTCAAGAGACTTCTACACCATACCAGATGGGATTTTGACTCTAAGAGGTAGGATTTGTATATCCAAGGATGACGAACTAAGGATAGTAATATTAAAGGAAATTCACCGTTTTACATTTGCCATGCATTTTAATAGCACCAAGATGTACCGAATCATAAGGGAGAATTATTGGTGATCATGCATGAAGAGAGACATTATAGAATATATTGTTAGATACATGACATGTTATCAGATTAATACAAAACATCAAAAACCATCTAGAACACTTTAACCACTATCTACACCCGAGAGAAAATTTGAGCATATTAGTATAGATTTTGTGGCAAACTTGCCTCATCATAAGCAGGTTATGACCAGATTTAGGTGATTATTAATCAGCTTACCAAGTCAGCACATTTTTTGTCAATTAAGATTAAGTATCCCATTTGAGAAATTAATAAGAATTTATGTGGTAGATATCATAAAGTTACATGGAGTGCCTATTATAACAGTATCAGATTGAGGCCCATGATATACATCTCAATTTTGACCTAGACTCTAGAAATCTAAGGCGATAAGATTGAATTTTAACCCGACATTCCATCCTCAGATTGATTAATAGTAAACTCATACCATAGAAGATATGCTGAGAAGTTATGTGATGGATTTTAAAGTAGCGGAGACGTGCACCTATTATTAGTTGAATTTACCTACAATAATAGGTTTCAATTCAGTATAAGTATGGCATTGTATGAAGTCTTGTATAGAATGCAAAATGCTCTACGCTAAAATAAAGTAGGTGAAAGGAAATTAACTAATGTTGAGTTTATTAAAGTCACTACAGAGAAGATTAAGATCATTCGAGAGTGGTTAAAGATAGTGCAGAATCAACAAAAGTCTTGTTTAGAGAATAGAATAAGAAAGTTAGATTATGACATGGAAGACATGGCATTTCTAAAATTGTCGCCATGGAAAAAAGTTATTTGATTCAAAAATCAAAAAAAACTTTACTCTTGATATATTGAACTATTCAGAATCATAGAAAAGATTGGTCCAGTGAAGTACACATTAAAGTTGCCTTCAGAAATAAAAAACATTAACAATAAGAAATATATACCGGAGCCATCACACGTTATTTAACCTCCACTAATTGAGCTCTGAGAAGACTTAAGCTATAAAGTACAACCAGTTTAATATTAGATCGATTGAAAGTTTTATAGTAGAGTGCCACAATAAAAGATATGACATAGGAACCTAAACATCAGATCCAACATTAGTATCCATATTTATTTCAGTATTAAGGTGTAAGAATTTCAAGGACCAAATTCTTTTAAGAGAAGTAGGTTGAAATACCTTGCATCTACAGTTAAAGGCATTTCTGATATTTTTATAACATGTATATCTAGGTATAGTTAACTAATAGTCAACAATAAATTAAAGCCTAATGTGAGAATTAGAAAAGAAAAAATGAATGGAATGGAAATTTGGACTTGGAAAATCTTAGTTTTAGGAATTCGATCGAACGAATGAGAATATTCGCCTGAATGAATAATTAGACTAAACAACTTTAGAGTATAGTCAAACAAATTAAAGGTTCCAACAAGTTCAAGTAGGTAAGAGAAATTTGACTGAATGAATTTGTAGTACGATTAAAAGAATTAAGGGTATCAACAAGCCCAAGTGGGTAAGAGAAATTTAACTAAACGTATCCCTCAATTTATACGAACAAATCCCATTTGGTCGAATGAATAACTTGACTCATTCGAACGAATTTGAGGTAAAAAATTTTCAGAGAGTTGTCAAATAATTTGATCAAACAAAGGGTTTATTCATTTGAATGAACTATGGTTCGATAAAACGAATTGATAGATTCAATCGACCGAATCATGTGAAGGTCGATTTTTTGAATTGATCATTCATTAATTTTTGAATTAATGCATAAGTTATAATCGTCTTGTTGAGTTTTATCCTTCGAGTTAATTTTTGATAAGTATTTTGGCCGTATTACACTTATAATTTTTCGTGTCAAGAAAGGATTTGAATTATAGAAAATTTGGCCAAAGTATCGATACATAGAATAAATGTATCGATACATGATTTTCTAAGAAAAGAAGTATTGATACAAAAGAAAAACGTATCGATACTGGGACGAAGTACATTCATGAAACTATCCACAAATCGATATTTTAAAGGAAAGTATTGATACACTTGAACAAAATATCGATACATACAATATCAAAAGAAAGAAATATCGATACATACAATATCAAAAGAAAGAAATATCGATACTCAAAAATCAAATATTGATACGGAGACAAAAATGAAATCTTATACGTAAAAAAGTATCGATACATGAATGTTAATGTATTGATATGTGAACAATACACCAACAAAGTATCAATAAATAGAACGCAAGGTATTGATACATACCTCGTCTACACAATGTAACGGCTAGTTTCAGAGCATTGAATGCCGTCATTAATGATGAATCAAAAGAGCCGTTGGAGTGAATTAATTTAGATATAATTACAATCACTTTTTCAGAAATAAAGGGTAGTTAAGAAGATATTTAGGCCATATTATTGAAAAACATTCCTCTATAAAAATTGATCATTATTCTCATGGTTCATCATTTGTAATTACTCTAGAGTAAGAATACTTTGAGTTTAGTGCACACACACTCTGTTGAGAGATTTCACTTGTCATTCTCTAATTTTATTTGACAAAATATTGCATTTCTCTTCATCCGTTATAACAAAGACTTGTATTGGGTTACACTTCATCCGAATCAAAGAAGTTGCAGTTTTTGATTGCCTTTTACTATTTAACAAAAAAGTGTATCTGGGTTTCTTTTAACCTTGAAAATAAAGACTTAGTGATCTTTATTGTGAGTGGATTTAACTGAGAAGAATGGACATAGACTTGTAGTCGAACCACTTCTATACAAATTTTCTTTTCTCTCTCTTCATTTTCATTCTATATTTAACTCACTTTGTTTACTGTGATTGTTACTTTAACCGAGAAGAGTGGATGTAAAGGGTTAATTTACCAACAGACCTCCATTCGTCAATGGGTTTGACTATGTATACTAGAAGAAACATATGCAAATATTCCTCAATATCTTTGATTACCATAGATGAGACTACTAGAGAAAGAAAACTGAAACTAAAAGGAGATTGGACTCTAGAGGAGAAAACTCTATTTCAGTTAAATAAAAATACCATGAACGTTTTATATTATACATTAGATAAATCATAATACAATAGAGTGCCTGGCTATGACACGGCCAAGGCTATATGGGACTTGCTTAAGGTTACTCATGAAGGAACCAACAAAGTCAAGGCCATATGGGACTCTAAAATAAGCATACTGGTTTATGACTATGAACTTTTTAAAATGAAATCCTATGAGTTAATAAAGGATATATACATACGTTTTACTGACATTACCAATTGTCTGAAAGCTCTTGGTAGGACATATTTGAATTTGGATATCGTGACTAAAATTCTGAGAAATCTGTAAAAGACATGGAAAGCAAAGGTGGCTACCATCAGAAAAGCTCATGATCTCAGGAAGTTTCCTCTTGAAGAATTACTTGGTTCGTTGATGACATATGAGTTGGAAGTAAGTAGCAATGAACAAGATGACAAAGAAAATGGGAAGAGAAATAGAGCTCTCAAAAGTACAAGAAATGAAAAAGAAGATGAGAGCACAAAAACTTCATCAGAAGATAATGAATTCCTACTAATGGGTAGAAGGATGAGGAAATGTTTAGGAGAGACAAAACCAGAGTGTCCTACCAGAAATAATAAGAAAGACTAGAAGAAGAAGAAAGCTATAAAAGTCACTTGGGATGATTCATCAAGCGAAGAGAGCTCTTCAGCATCTAAAATTGAACGATAAATTTTTGCCTTATGGCTAAGAAAGATGATTGGTATTATATAAATCCTCTTCTGAATATTATAATTCATGTTCTGATAGTGATAATAAAATATTGCATGATGAGTTGCTTGAGTTATATGAAGAGTTAAAATCTGATTTTGAAAAGTTGTGTGCTAAATATGAAGAGAATAAAAAGAAATACTTAGATTTAATAAAAGAAAATGATGTTTTAAAATCTAAGGATGTTGTGTGCAAATTTTATATTGAAATGAATGTATTAAAAGTCAAAAACAGAGATCTAAATGATGAGATCGGTAAACTAAAAAGAATCTTAGCTTAATTCACTTTAGGAAAAGCTACATTAGATAAATTGCTTGGTAGCTAAAGATTAATCTTTGATAAAGCCGGAATTGTTACAAACCTAATACAAAATAGAAATCATTCTCTAAATATTTTGTTAAAGCATCTAGCCAAGTTAGTTCCTTTGTTGTATGTCATTATTGTGGTAAGAAAGGGTACTATAGCAACAAATGTTCCATCAAGAATAATACCTATAAGGGTCCCAAATTGGTTTGGGTTCCCAAGGGTATAAAAGTTGTTACTAATACTTTAAAGGTTAAAACTAACTTGTATAGAACCAAAGTTAAATGCTTACCAAAGTGAATGATTAATTGTATTGTAGGAGCAAAAAGAGAAGAGCATCAAAAGGGAAGATAAATGGCTCCTAGACAGTGGATGCTCAAGGCATATGACCGAAAACAAAAAGCTATTAGTGCATCTAACAAAGAGAAAGGGAAAAGATGTGATTTTTGGATATAGTAGCAGAGGTAAAGTAATTGGCATTCATAAGATTAAGGTAAATAATGTTAAAATTACTGATGTGTTGCTTGTAGATAGATTAAAGTATAATATGCTCAGCATATCTCAGCTTTTTGATGTTGGATTCAATGCTACTTTTCTTAAGAATGCATAAGATATTTTTGATGTTAATAATATTAGAGTTTGGCATGCTTTTAGGATAAGAGATATGTATGTGATTGAATTAGATAAAATTGATGTTAATTCTTCTATGTGCTTGCAAGTGATTTGCGATGATTCTTGGTTGTGGTATAGAAGATTAGGTCATTATAGTATGGACCTTATTAGGAAGTTAGCTAAGCATGACATATTAGAAGATCTTCCTAACCTCAAGTTTACCAAGGATAAGACATGTGGACCATGTCAAAAAAGTAAACAAGTGAAGAGTTTATTCAAATCTAAGAATGCAGTTTTCACATCCAAACCTCTTGGACTCATTCAAATGGATATTTTCGATCCTAATAGAGTTGCATCTTTAAGTAGAAAGCATTATACATATGTTATAATAGATGACTTCTCTATGTTCATATGAGTATTCTTCTCAGAAAATAAGAGTGCTACATTTGATGCATTTAAAAAGTTCTCTAAGAGGATTCAAAATGATCTTGGCTATCATTTGGTAAGGATAAGAAATAACCAAGGTGGTGAGTTTTTGTACCAAGACTTTAAGTCTTTTTGTGATGAAAATAGAGTCACTCATAATTTTTCTGCACCTCAAACACCACAGCAAAATGATGTAGCTAAAAGAAAAAATAAAACATTACAAAAGATAGATAGAACCATGCTCAACGAATATGATCTACCTCAATACTTTTGGGCTGAGGCTTTAACACTGTTTGTCATATTTTCAATGGAGTGCTGATTAGAAAATTCCTAGGAAAAACTCCTTATGAGCTGATTTATGAAACAAATCCTAAGATCAAGCATTTTACAATCTTTGAATGCACATGTTACATTTTAAACACCAAAAACAATCTTGAAAAATTTGAGCCTAATTTCGATGTGGATATCTTTCTAGGTTATTCCTCCAAAAGCAAAGCATATAAGAGGTATAACAAATGAACTCACACCGTGGAGGAAATAATGCATATTAAATTTGATGAGTTAGATCCTGATTTGATTAAAATGCTTGCTAAAGAAA
This sequence comes from Trichilia minutiflora, assembly GCA_035590515.1. Lineage (NCBI taxonomy): Eukaryota > Viridiplantae > Streptophyta > Magnoliopsida > Sapindales > Meliaceae > Trichilia > Trichilia minutiflora. The sequence continues at coordinate 9,759 of JAVXUL010060610.1, forward strand.
AGTTTATTGAGTTAGAGGTGTCCAATAAGTTAAATGACTTGAAGTTGAATGAGGATCTAAAAGAGAAGGAAGTTTTTTTTTTGGAGAAATAAAAAAAAATAAAAATAAAAATAACTTCCTTCTCTTTTGGATCCTCATTTAACTTATTGGACACCTCTAACTCAATAAACTAGGGAACTTCTATATAGAGAATCAATCTAGGGAACTTCCAAAGGCCTGGAAGTTTGTATCAAATTATCCTAAGGAGTTGATCATTAGTGATCTTTCTTAAGGAGTTAAAACTAGGAGAGTGTCACATCTTGACCCGTGGGTCCCATATGTGACAACTGCCACAGACCTCCAGGGTGTACTCAATCACACAGAATACAACCTACAGGCCTGTAAGGCTTTTACAAAACTTGTTTTCATAAAATTTTCACATACACTTCCAAACAATCCAACCGTACACCCAAACTCCGAATAGATAAAGCAAACCA
>JAVXUL010060631.1:0-10233 GCA_035590515.1 Trichilia minutiflora
ATAGAATAAAATATATTAATATAAAAATATCATGATACATAATAAATAAATATCCAAAATTATTATTGGATCTTAGGACATATACCAACAACTATACCTAATAAAGACATATTTGGAAGTGTGTAATACAAGTTTATATTGATTGTATGGACTTAGATGGGAATAGAATGCACAACCAAACACTTTAAAAAAGGAATATTCAGGTTTCTTATGAAATAACTTCTCATAAGGTGAGATCAAGTTAAGGAAAAGTGTCAAAAGTTTGTTAATTAAGTAGGTTACACTCTCTATATTATACCACTAGAAATTCAATGGTAAACCAGACTGAGCTAAGAGTGTAAAAGATGTTTCTACAAGATGTCTATGTTTTCTTTCTACTCTACCATTTTAGTGTGAGATATAAGAACAAGAATACTTAAATTCAATTCCTTCTTCTCTTAAGAATGTGTCTAAGGTTCTGAATTCTTCTCTCTGGTCACTTTGAATGATTTTTATTCTAGTTTCATGTATGTTTTTAGTTTTGTGTTTTGAAATACTTGAACATTTGAAATGCTTCTAACTTATTTTTCTAGGAAATGTCTAAGTGTATCTTGTATATTCATCAACTATATATAGATAATATTAAAAGTTGTTGTCTGATTTAATAGGTGCAGGTCCATACAAATCTATATATAATATTTCTAATGGTTTAGATGTTTTGGATATACTTACTCTCATTAGTTTTTATTAATTTTTTTCCAAGTTGGCATGCTTTATAAAAATTCAAATGAAATGATTTTTCATTAATGGAAAAATTCTTATATGATGATAAGGCTCTTTTGAGAATGTCTTGACTAGTGTGACCAAACTTCCTATGCAAATTATCTAACAAGACTGTTGATTCTTGATAAGCTACATTTGAACTTATTGACTCTGAATTAACATTAATAAACAAGGACTCTACTTTAGACTTAGACTTCTTCACTTTTCATATATATTGTTCATCCTTTCTTGTACTCTTAACCAAGTATAAACCGCATTTAGCTATTCCTTACATTACTTCCCTTTGCTTTTTATCCTTTATAACATAAATATTATGATAAATTTGATAGACAGGTTATTATCAGAGATTAGTTTTGAAAAGCTCAGAAGATTTATGGTAATAGAAGGAATATATAACACATTTCTTAGAAGTAAGTGTTATGAGTTTTATACTGGCAATCTACAATTTCCTATGTGTGAAATTTGAAGTTTGTTACCATTTCCTACTATAAGGAATTGATTACCTTTGTACTCAATTTTGTTGAGAAGATGGTTGACATTGTTTGTAACATGATTTGTTGCTCAATTGTCTATGTACCATCCTTCATCATCATCTTGTTGGCTTTATATGTTAACTAATGCAGATTACTCCTAATTCTTTGCACTCTTTGGCTAAAAATCTTCTTTAAACCTACACCAGCATGCTGTTGCAGTATGGCCAATTTTGAGGCTTGATAGGTTGGCTTTGGTTATTGTTTTTTGCTATGTGAAGTCCTGCCTCTTCCCTAAGGCATTTTTATTTCCATTCCAATTTTGATTTCTATTTTTAACACCTCTTTTTTTACTCCATCCTTTGGTCTTGTTGTTGTTTTACACTATATTGGTCTCAATGCTGACAGATCCTAGGAAGTCACTTTGTTTTAGTTTGTTTTCAAAGGTTGGCAAATCTTAATATACATCTTCCAATGTGATTGCATCCATCTTAGATGTGATACTGAAATATATGGGATTATATTATGGTCCAAGTCCACTTATCATAGCTTGAATCAAATCCCCTTCTCTTTGTAGCTTTCCTAAGACAACAAATGAGTCTCCCAAGCTTCTTATCTTGTTGTAGAAGTTTGTTATACTCAAGTTTCCTTTGAGCTGAACTACTCTTGCATTTAACCTTGAAGAATATATCTTGTTCACAGCATCCCATAGTTCTTTAGATATTGTATAGCTGGTGAATGGAGCAATTGTAACCTCACTTATGGTATTTAACAAAAAATACAATAAGAGTTGGTCTTGCCTATTCTATTGTACATATGATAGATTTTCATTCACTATTTTATCTTGGTTTTCACCAATAATGGTGATGAATCTATCTAATTTCCTCCTTAAGCCATCCAAATACCCTTCTAATCCATTCCTACAAACTACAAGTAGAATATTTGTCTTCCATATCAAAAAATTATTCTTATCAAGTTCAATAGATGTTGAGGAATTATGTTGTTTTTAAACTAGTTCATTTGATGTGTTTTCAAGTATATTTGATTGTGTGTTTGCTACTGAGTTTGGTGAGAATGTATTTCCTCCCAAGGCTAGTAACTTTGATACCAAGTTTGGTTTTCTAGGTAATTAAGGAAACAAAGAGAATGAAGGGAGATTCTTTGAATTGGTAGCTCTACTTGAGGTAAGGGTCATATTTCTATTTATATACAGAACTTACAAATGTTGCCTTGCTGTAAATATAAATTATCTCACAAGAAATAAGGTGCCCGAATTGTAACTTTAAATATGACATATGTATATTCTATTAATATAACTTTAATCCATATCTTCAACTAGCTCAAGTAGTCACTACGTTGTCTCAACGAGAATCAATTACAATCTTGGTTTTTGGTAGAAATGTAAATGTACATAAATTTAAAATGGAGTAATGAGGGGCATAAAATAAAAAAGTGATGAGAGAGGCAGCCAAATTTCAACAAAGTGTTTCATGCATGTATTCTTGCTCTAACAAAATTCAACAAAGTGCTTAAGGGGTTGATTATAATGCATGCCTTAAATATTGGAGTCGGTGTAGTAGCATTTTGCATAGAATGTATGAGCTTACTTAGCTCTTAAATGAGAATAAAAATATTCTCTAATGTTATAACAATTTTATAATAAAAGGTATGAAAGACTAGCTGACAAATATAAAACGAAAGAAAAGAAAGACAAAGGAATTAATATTGGTGACTAAAGTTCAAAGAAAAATCGGTTTCAAATGATTTAGTATCCTTTTTTACCGTAGAAAATTTAGAATTTTGAGACACACGGAATCTCTTTCCTGAAATGGTGATCATTCAATTAGGACTTTGATCATTCAAGTTTTTGGGCCAAGGTTTATTATAATGTTGAAAACACAAATACTAAAATATACATTTTTATTAAAAAAAAAAACATGGCACTACACATAATTAAACAATATCACAAAACATAAATCAAAATCGATCACTCATCAGATTCGATTCAAATCCATCAAAGGAAAACTAATTATAAGTTAACCTAGAATACGAAATTAACCTACATTTCATTAATAATTGGTTTGTAGATTAACATCCTCTCTATAATTCATGCATACAGTACTACTGTATATACATAGTTCCTAAATGATTTGGCTCAAAGTTTTGCTACTCGGATTATTTGTGTTTCAATAATTAATATATATTATACATCTTCATTTAATTAGTATATTATGCACTCCTATCTACAAGTTAATTGTAAACTTAATACTATAGAATATATTTTATTCATTAGATGATCATGATCTTACAACAATTAATAAGTCACCCTTCTAAGCTGCAGGTGGTGTAATCTTGCAGTTTAATTAATATAGCAGTCGAATTTTGAAGCTGCACCCGTATCAATAAAGCCGGTGTTGTACCACCACGACCTTAATTAATTTGAAGATATACAGTTGATTATGTTAATGTAATAAAATGAATACGTACCTTTTTTAATAGACTAGAGTACAATTTTTATACAAGAAATTCGACTTTTAGTGACAATAAATATCGTCGCTAAAACTATTAGCGACGAAAAAAATGTCGTCGTCAAAACGTCACCAAAGATTGATCACGAAAAATAATTAGCGACGACTATGTATTATCGTCGCCAAAGGCATGTTTCGACGACGAAAATTTGTCTTCACGAAAATACTCCTTTTGCTATAATAATGAGTTGTCGCTGAATGTATTTTAGCGACAATTTTACATTATTGCTAAATATGATAATGTCATCGCAAAATAGTTTTGACCAAAGATAGAAATATTGTCGTTAAATAAGGCTTTGGCAACAACATTAATCTCGTCGCTAAATAGGGTTTTTGTGTCGTCGCCAAATACTTTTTTGGAAGAACAAATTAAGCTTTGGCAACAACTTTACTGTCAACTCCATTAAAATGGATTGAAACCGATCTAGGATAGCTTTTTGTGTCTGTAGTTCATTTCGTGTATCCACCAACTGTTCTTCAGTGAACTGTAAGCGAGACTGTATTTCCTGCAACTACTGGACTCGAGTAGACTCTAACTCAATCCATAAGAAATTGCTCAATAATGCAAGCAATTACTAAATATCGACCTCGTGGTTATTAAACAAACCAAGAAAAATCCAGCAAAGAGAAGGATTTGATTTGATTTTCTTGACCAAGACTTTTTCTTGTTATTTTTATTTCTCTTTACTTTTTGATCTATTTTTTGCTTTTGCTGTCTTTTTTTGTCCCTCGCAGATGTATAGATGTTAAAGAGCACCAGCAAACATGTATCCCCTCCAGCTAATTCCTATTACTTACTACTTCACTTTGACCAAATTTTTGAAGAACAAATTCTATATGCATGGAATAGAATAATCAATTTAAAAAAAATGAAACATTCAACGTGGTTTTATAAAATACCCCAAATAAAATTGTTTCCTATTGTTTTAAAGTCTGTTCTCTGTTGTTATTGAATGAGATGGATCCGGAAATGAACATATGTTGCCAGGAACAGCTGCTTCTCTTCATCAAAATGCTAACTGTTTATTCAACCGAAGAGGAGTTGCTTCAAATGAGTCATTCCTACAGGAAGGTGATAACTATATTTTTACTCACTTTTTACTCTCTGTTACTAACTGTATGGGGTGCGTTTCTTGGAGAATTCATGAAGTTGTGAAGTAGATAAAAAAGAAAAATTACATTGTTTTAAGGGATTTCTTTAAGCAGTAGCATATATTATACCTATATATTTCGAATGCAAGCAAACAAACCCACCCCAAATATCTTCACATATTTAACTGACTGCTGAGTTTTTAGGGAATGGCATTTTAAAATACAAGCTTTTCCTCCACAGAAGATTATCTCCACCTTGTAACTCAAAATGCCAATTGATAATAACTTGAAAACAATGGCAGCACAATAATACCTTAAAACCAGCACAAAAGAGAACTAAAAATTACCACAAATCCCTCTCATGGTAGTAATACCATCTTAAACAATGAGAACTGGGAGCCAAAACTGCATGAGCCTCCACAACCTGTAATCGGCACAGGTATCGGACAGAAATACAGCATCCACGTTCACCTTTTCAGTTCTTAGAGAGCACGTATTTTGAATGAATCCGCTTTTCATTATCACCTTTCGTATCTTTTACAAATTTTCGAAAGCAATCGCTGCGAGTTTCTTACTTTGCCATTGAAATATGCAACAAAAGAATATCTATTGTTCCAAGATATAAGACCAGTGACAATTTTTACGTTTTATTATACCTAAAAACGGATAAGGACATAGACAATCTTAGGTGACAATTGAATTCTGAATTGCAAAATGTTTCCGAGTTCCAACTGATTAACCAGGCAATGTTAGCTGACAATTAAAGGGGCTTAAATTTTGATACTCTTGTTTCCGTTGAACGAAAATTTCTACATACCATTAGCATCCACATTCACACACATGCATACTTATCCTTATCTAGGGTATTGATAAATTTTTTTCGTCTTTCATGATATAAACAAGTGTTTTCTTTTATTGCTTTCTTTTATCTAAATCCTAAAAACTGCAATCACTCTAGTTGTGCAAACATTTAGATAAAATAAATTAAAACACCTCATCGATTAACTCTGGGGAGCACAAAATGATCTCTTTGTAGCTATGCAAAGATCACAACAATAACTCATGCTGAAAACAATGATCCAAGTTCACATATTCTATTTAGAATTATGCAATAAAAGCTCCAAATAAAAAGAACAACAGCTTTAACATATCAGAGATTGCCTAATTTACTTTTGAAGCAATTAACTATTCGCAAACTACGCTAGCACAAATAAAAAAACAATCACACAAACCCATAGCAACAAACAATTATTACCCTTTGCCTTTCGAAATTACAGAGAATTTGAGCATTCCTTGCCAATAAATTCAGATCATAATCAAAGACGTGACAAATAATTTAGTAAACAGAAAATAAAAATTAATTGAATTACCTAAATCTTCGTGATTTCTTCAGCGTAATCTCAATTTAGGGCAAACCTTCAGCCGCAGAGAGAGAAATGAGATTTGGTGGTTGAGTCGGAGAGAGAGACAAACTGTGAGCAAGGAAGGTTTAATTTTTGGAAAGATAACGTTATAATGCAAACTTGTACCTAGTACAGAAAATTCAGGATCCTATCATCACTCGGTGTGTGGAGAAAGAAATGAAGATTTTTTTTTTGGTTTGAAAACACATCTAAACGCGGAAGCGTGGTTGGAGGTCTGAACGAAAATTTCAATGGAAACGGAGGAGCTGAATTAACCGAATTTTATAGAAATAGAAGAATCTGTCATCCAAATTTTGACAAGTCATCTTAAAGCCCAGTTTTAATCCACTTTATATTTTTCACAAGAACAAATAACATACATATGTATCTTCTCTCTATAGATTAAAATATATTTAAATTTATATTTAATTATATATATACATATATATGTACGTACATATGTACGTCCGTAGGTATGTATATAAAATCAAATATAAATTTAAAATATTTTAATATAGAGAGAGATATGTATATGGACATATTTATGTACTTATTTAATTATACATTAAAATATATTAAAATAAATATTTTATTATACAGTTTTATTAAAATCATTTCACAAGTTTTAAGTTAATATCTTAATAAGTATATCTATCTAAATTATATAATTTTATTTAACTTATATAAATATATTAATTATATTATTTAGTTATAATATAATTAGATTTTGTCTATTTTTTATTAAATTCAATTATATTTTTAGTATAAATATCATTAATATTTGTTTAACTTATATTATTTATGTTATATATATATATTAGTATATCGTATTATGATAATTTTTTTGTAAGCTAAATTTTTTGGTAATATTTTTTTATTATTAAGTAAATCACTAATTCATTTATATTATTACTAAGCACATGATCAAATCTTTGTGAACTATTCAATGACACAATCAAAAAGAGGAGTTAGGAATTTTATTAAAAATAATATGCAATCAAAAAGATGGATTATGAATTTTTATTAAATAAATTTTTATTTTGCCTTTATAACTCTTTATAATTTTATAATTTAAAACATCAATAATAGTATTTTGCCTAAAAACAAATTTATTTATTTTATTTGAAAAGTATTCTTCTATATAAATATTATTATTCAATCTTATTAATAGTTAATATTCAACTTATTCTAATAATTTACTATAACATCATAATACATAAAATAAATTATATAATTATAAATAAAAAATATTTCATTAAATTAATTAAATTATATTTTTGGATAATTCAAATTATTTTAAATATGTCAATTGATCAAATCATAAATATTCTTGTAAATTTAAAATTTCTGTGAGACCCTGTATTTTTAAGTAAGGGTATTTTCGTCTTTTTTCATAATTATATGTCTGAGTTCTGTATAGATCGATAGTATTTCAAGGCTCAATATAAGATTTTGGAAGAGTTAAAACGAGTAAGGAATGTGAATGAATGTCGGAAAGCGATCGGGAGATTCGATCATCATAGAAGCTTGAGGTAAGAAGCATTCGGACGAACGAATGCTTATCTTTGTTCGAACGAATGAATTTGACTGAACGAAAGCTTGGTTCGTTCGATCAAATCAAAAATACCAGATTTTCCAAAGGGCTCGAAAATTCGCGATCGAATGAACAGTGATTCGTTCGAACGAAACACTATTCAATCGAACGAATGGCTAAATCATTCGAACGAATAAATTGATCGAAATTTTTCAGAGGCTCATAAAATCTTTGGCTGAATGAAAGGTTCGCTTCATTCGAATGAACCCCACTTCGATCGAACGAAATGGATGATTCGTTCGATCGAATCATACGAAATAATCAAATTATCCTCATTTAGAAACTTTTTTTGTTAAATTCTCAAAGATAAAATAGCAGTTTCACCCATTTTCTATAAATAGAGGTCATCCCCCTTTATTTTTCAACTTCTCTTCTTCTCTTTTTCCCTCCTCTTTTTCCCTCTCGTTCATTCTCTGCTCCTCTCACACACACGCCCCATTTTCACTTTTCTTTGATTTCTTTTCATCATCTTGTCATATTCTACATTATAGACACGTTTCTAGTTTCAATTTGTTGAAAGAAGCGCAGAAATTGAAAAAGGAAGGTTAGGGTTTTGGACCTCATTTTAGGATTTTTCATGTTCTAGGCCAAATTGAAGGAAACCAACGATACCACTAGATTTGTAGCAATATTTCTAACTCATCTACATATTACTTTTCGCATTTTATCAGTTTTGGCATAAATGAATTTTTTTATGCTTCGTAATAGATTTTCTACTTTTATGGCATGATTTTAGATTTCTGATGTTATTTAGGACGTAGGAAGATTGGGTAACTGATTAGAAAGCTAGAAACAAAAATTCAAAAAATATAATTAGGTGTGAATAGTATCTAAGTTACTGTTCCAATGAGAATGTGGGATCCACTTGTGAGGATCGTAAAATTATGCTGTAATGCACTAGTTTAGCACAAATGTAGGTTCTCAGTATTAAAGGTTAAATAATCGATTAGATAGTGAGGGTTTTATCTGAATTTGTGTGTAACACCCCGAGTTTTATTCTGAGGATATATTTGTTATTTCCTCCTTCTTTTGACCATACGTCTGCATTCATCTCATATTCATGTGATTGTGGGTGTGATTCTAGGCTCGTGTGGATAATATTAAGTGAGAATTCAAATTATGGTGGGTTCGGTCGATCGAATAGGGTGGTTTGTTCGACCGAAGTTTTGTGGACTCTCTGGAAAATTTTGGCTCCAAATTCATTCGAACGAATGGGGGAATTTATTCGATCGAATTGGAATTCATTCAATCGAAGGAGCCATTCGTTCGACTGAAGCATGGATTCGTTTGATCGGTAATTTGCGAGCTCTCTGACTTCTGTAGCACCGAAGGATTCGGTTGATCGAAATGCTATTCGTTTAACCGAAGGGGTGGTTCGATCGAATGAATCTTCAATTCGTTCGACTGAATCGACGCGAAATGACAAAATTACCACTTTTCAGAAGCTTCCTCCTTAAGAAAACTTAAGGGCAAAATGATAATTTCACCCTTTTTCTATAAATAGGGGGTTAGGGGACGAATTTTTCCACTTTTCTCCTCTTTTTCTTCCTTTCTCCTTCTTTTCCTCCTCCTCACGTTCTCTCTTCTGTTCCCTTCACCTCTCACCCAAAATTTTGTCAAAATTTCGATCTCTCTTCACAGACGAGCCACATTCTGTGCGTCTAACATGTTGGGAGCAGTAATTTGGTGATTGAGGCACGAAATCGCGAATGGACATCTAGGGTTTCAGAGAGGAATTTAGGGCTTTTTGAGTTAGAGGCAAAATCAGAGTAAACCGATCACACCACGAGGTTCGTAGCTTCGATTCTAACTCGCCTATATGTTCATTTTGTAATTTTAAGCATTTTTATTCATATGAATTTTTGTATGAATTTTCGTAGATCTAGCCCTCACATTTAGGTTTTAAGGCGTAATATGGATCGTAGAATTCGTAAGAAGTTAGATTTATGATTTCGAGAAATTTGGGTAAACATAAACAGTAACTCTGATTACTATTTTGGCGAAGGAGTGGGGCCAACTGGTTAGAATCGCGAGTATAAGTTAAAATGTATCGATTTAGTCATAATATGGGTCCATAACGATAATAATTCGGTAATTTGAGGTTTAACGAGGGTTTTAGACGAATCCGAAAATTTGTTCGATGTGAGAAACTCGAGACTAGCATGCATTGCACACATTTGGATTCTATTCGTATTTTAAAATGTGTATTTATAATGTTATATGCGTGTGAATAGGCGACGGTTCGAGATCGAGGTACTCACGTAGTTCCCCGAGGAATGAGGGGAACTAGAGAGTGTATACCCTTCTTGAGTTGTGAGTGGACACTATTTTCCTTTATTTCTTTACTTATATATATTTTATTCTTTATAAATGAAATGAAATGC
>JAVXUL010060642.1:0-10233 GCA_035590515.1 Trichilia minutiflora
GGATACGACACTTGGACTCACCGGACTATTCTATAACAAGACTACCTATACTTGGGTACATAATCTAATTGAGATCATTGAGGTCCCTATATTCACACCCTCAAAACTTATCTTAGCTAATCAAATTCTCGAACTAACTTATAGAATCATGCTCACATGCACACGGTGTACGGAATGGATGTAAATGTATGAATAGAAAATGTGTGAAGTTACAATTATACCTTCAAGGTCTAAACATGGGGCTCACACAAACCTTTTCAAGGCTGCTAGTCTCTCAGTCAAGCTCTGTAGTTCCTTCAATATAGTCGGAGACTTCAAGTCTATGATGGTCTTCCCCTTTTGTGGATTGACTTCAATCTCTTGTTCACTTACCAAGTATCCAAGAAATTTTTTATGCACAAACTTTGAATGAGCACTTCTCGGGGTTCAGTCTTATGTTATACCTTCTCAAATAAGAAAAAGTTTCTTCTAGGTACTCTATGTGATCAATAACCTTGAGGGAGTTAGTGACTATATCATTAACGTAGACTTTCATCATAGATCCTATTAGAGGCTTTAACATTAAATTAACCAATCTCTAAATTGTTACCTTTATATTTTTTCGCTTGATGGTTATGACCTTATAACAGTATAGACCTTGGTCAATGATAAAGATTGTCTTTTCTTAATTAGGCTTATGCATCTTAATTTGTTTGTACCCCAAGAATACATCCATAAAACTTAATAATTCTTGTCATGTGGTGACATCTACTAACTGATCTTTCTAGGAATAAAAAAATTATCATTGAAGCATACTTTGTTTAAGTCAGTGAAATCCATCCATATTCTCTAGCTCCCATTAGCTTTCTTTACCATAACAACATTGGCGATCCATTCAGGGTAGTGTACTTCCTAAATAAAGCCTGGCTAGAGGAGCTTATCAACTTCTATGTGAATTGCTTCTCTTTTTTCAAGGTTAAACACCCTTTTTTTCTAGGCTATAGACTTGCACTTGGGGTCAATCATCAGGCGGTGTAAAATCACTTAGGTATTTATTCCAGGTATTTCTCCATAAGTCCATGCAAACACGTCTATATTTTTCTTTAAGGCCTCTATTAAACTTTCTTCTAGTTCCCACTCAACTAAGACCCTATCTTTACAACACTTTTCGAGCTCTTGGGGTCTAAAATCATAGGTCTCACTTCTTCAATGGGTTTTAGGGCCTCTAACTTTCTTGGGACCCCTAATTGCCTTTCCAAGGTTTTTAATACCTGAGATTACTGTAGTTACTTATGTTGATCTTTCAAAACTTTCTCCCGTGAATGCTTGAAAATATAGTAAGAGTTTTTCGTTGTTACAGCGAAGTATGACCTGACTTCTTTTTGGCTCTGTTACACTATCCTGATACCTTCTCTTACCTAGAAATTAAGTTTCAAGTAATAAATCCTTTTTACTACTTTAGTCATTCTAAGAAAAGGTCTTTCTAAGCTCATCAAGTATAGCATTTTTATGTCCATAACCTGTAATTTCACCATTATCGTTTTCTGATATGGTTTATCCCCCATTATGACTAGTAACTATACGATGCCCAGAGGATAAATGCAAGAATCCCAAACCCATGCAATGCCATCACGAATGGTTGAAGCCTTAGATCTTTAATCTCCAAGGAGTCCAGTGTCTCTTTAAAAAAGATGTCGATAAAACTTCTTATGTTAATGAAGATTCTAATAACTTGAATCGTCCCCACTATTAATAACATTACCAAAGCATCGTTATAAAAATAGTAAACTTCGACCTTATCCTTATCGATAAATAAAATTGGGGATGTTATTACACTTGGTTTCTTCTCGGCCCTCACATTCATCACATGAGGTTTAATAATAGAATTGGGTAAGGAGTACCTCGAGTAATTCTTTTGCACTTTATTAGCATTTTTTGCTAACGTTAGGCCTTTTAAGATTACCACAGTTCTATGATCTTTCTTTTTTCGATCGATGTTTATCATAAATTCTATTAGATAGTTATTTTTGAACAATACCTTTATTTGCTTTTATAAATCAAGGTATTCATTAGCCTTATGCCTGATGTCTTGATGAAAGTATAGAATTTATTCTTTACCCTCAGTTAGTTTATTTTTTAAAGGTTATGGTTCAAGCAACAAGGTCCTTCATCTCTTAACCTCTTTTAGGATCTATGATAGAAGGGTATTTAGGGGGGTGAACCTGTAATGATCTTGTAAATAGGTGACCCTCTTTTCTTCATCTCTTTATAGGGACCTTCTTTCTCAGGCACGTCCTTCATCCCAGTGTTCTTTTAGTTTAAAAAGTTAGGCACCCTATCCTCTTTCCTACTTGAATTAAGAAATTTTCTTCCATCATTTTTCGTACTTCTATTTTTGAACTTATTAAAATGAGGCCTCTCTCGAGAAGTTGTCCCCAATGCTCTCTCCTTCTTCAATTTTAAGGACAACTAGTCTTCAATCTTTATCTTATCCAACAACTTTCTCTATGCTATTTCATAAGTGGTGACAAATTGCTTATACACTACATACCAAGCCCTATCCACTCTCAGTCCTTACTTGAGGCTTTCTAAGGCCAATGGGTGATGGAATGCTCCTGCCTCTGTCACTTTCTCATGATATCTTCTAATTAAACTTTTAAGACTTTCACCAGCATCCTATCTCAACAATAATAAGGAGCTCGGGGTCTTGGCATTGAAAGCTACCCCTTTGAATTCTTTGACAAAGATGTTAGAGAGTTGTCCAAAACTTCAGACACTATCCGATTAAAAACTGGTGAATCATCTTTTGACTTATCCTTCCAAAGTGAGTGGGAACAAGTGACATAATTAATCTTTACTTAATCCTTCCATCAGCATCATCTCCTTGAAAAAGTTTACATACAATGAAGGATCTAACTTTTTCATAAAGGGAGTGATCTAAAACTGTAAACCCATCCTTTAAGTTTATAGGCATTATAGTAAATCTCTCATAAGATTTCGTGTATGTTGTGTGTGGATCATGCACTAAAGGGTGTATTAGTTTAAAATTATTTTTGAAGAGGTGCATGGTGTAAAATAATAAATTTATAAGAAAGAACTGGATTTTTGATTCCTAAAATCATATTTGATTGAGAAAATATTGTCTATCATTTTTGTAGAGCATGGAGAGAGCTTTCCATTGATATATTATCGATTCCATGGGGATGTTTAGGTCAAAAGTTATAGCTATTTAAAGTAACAGTCCTAATTTAGGAAAAAGGACAAGAAATATCGATACTTTAGGTGTTGAAGTATCGATACTTGACTCTGGAGGTTAGAAGTATCGATACTCTTACAGGATATATCGATATGTAAATGCAAAGAGAGAAGTATCGATACTTTGAGGGAAGTATCAATACTCTGTAGTCTTGATGAATAGTAAAATTAAGTATCAAAATTTTAAGAAAGAAGTATCGATACTCAGGCTGTAATCGAACCTAGAGTCCACTATCGATTGAAAGTATCGATACTTGAGAAGAAAGTATTGATATTTTGTTGTGAAGCAGACTTGGAAGACCATTTTCAAAGCAAAGTATCGATACCTGGGATTGAAGTATCGATACTTTGAGATGTTACAGACCTGGGTGAGCTTCTACGAAGAAAAATATCGATACATTAACGAACAAGAATGTGAACGACCACCTTTTTGATGGAAAGTATCGATACTTAGGAGGAAATATCAATATTTGACAATGTATTGAACTTTTAACATAATTTTGGAGGATATCTTGGTCATTTCAAGACCTCTATATACAAGTCAAGGGCTCATCTTCCTCATTTTTCTTTCCCTCTTTTCTCTCATCTGTAACTTCTCTTCTCTGTCTGTTAAAAACGAATCTCACCTAAATCTTCATCAAACTTTATCATCTCTCTTAGAATGACCTTAGAATCAACACCAGGGCTCAGGATCCCTTTTTAATTAAGGCTTTGCTCGACGATTTAAGAGAAATCATAAGAGAAGAGCTGCGGGTGAACAGTTGTTGAAGAGAGAGAATCAAACAAAAAAGGACTCAGAACTCGTCTATCAGCTTAGGTAAGCTTATCCCTCAATTTATCTCTCTACCTTGAGTTATCATTTTATATAAATCGAGAAATAGGTAGTTAGGTTACTGTTCACAAAATCCTAGAATTTAAGAATTTTTTAGTTTATCGAATGAATTGATAAATTAGGGTATTTTTGCTTATAATGGAGTTGAAAGAATTGAGAATGATTTAAAATGGAGTAGGAATGTACTCGAGTAATACGTTGGCAGTGGAGAGAGAGAGAGGGAGGGAGGGAGAGAAGTATAACCATGCATTGCATAATATCAGTATATTATATGAAAGATCATTGAATCTATATATATATATATATATATATATATATATATGTGTGTGTGTGTGTGTGTGTGTGTGTATCTAGGTGTAACAGCTAAGGTTAGAGAGTCTCCGACGTGAGAAAGACATCCAGAGGATGGTTTTCTACCCCAAAGCTGTGAGTGGATACACTTCTTTTCTTTCACCTCTTTAAATGTTATTTATAAGCATTTATATGTTTATTATGCTTGAGATGGTATAGCATATAGATACAAATATACATGATTAATATAAGGAGGCATTGGATATACATTTGTGTGGTGACCGGATTGGTTCTTTGCTTGTGGTAGAATTAGGAATATTGTGACCTATTTGTTGTCATGAATATGATGCTGAAGGCCTTTTATGGATATTATGCTTTAATGATATTTATGATATGTCTATTATTATGGATTTGAGGTCGGAGGCCAATTGAGAATATTACTTTTAATGATGTTATGTGAAGTATGACATAGTTGAGTATATGTAATAATCAGGGTGCCATTGCTGTCATTTGGCCTTGTGTGCCATTGTATTTAGTTTTACTATTTTTGGCCTGGTAAGCCATTAATGATAGTTTTATCCTTTTATGCTTTTGAGTTTGGTTTTGGCTTTGAGTGCCATTGATTTTGATTTGACTTCGTAAGCTTCAACTGTTGGTTTTTTGGCCTTATAATTCTATTTGCCATAACTTATCCAAATTCGAAACATTTTGTTCATCATAAAAAATACATTAAGTCATCATTTAATTTGTCAATTTATTTTTTATGAAATAAACGGACTGGCTTATCCTGCTATCAAGCCCAACTTGACCCAAATAGCCTATTAGTTTTAGATTTGTAATCAACATAAGCCATTTTGGACCCAAAGTTGTAATAAAAGGCCAAAAGTGGAAGAAGAGTTTTCCTATAATTATTTTGAAAAACATTAATATTTGTAGTGAAAATTGATTTATAATGCTAAGGTATAGTATCTTTGTACATAAAAGAAAAGGATCAGTTAAAAAGTGAAGAAGAAACTACGGAGGCGTTGTAGCAGCATAATTTTTTTGCTACAATCAAAAAAGACCTAGTAAACCTTTTAGTCAGAAAACCATTGGTTCTTTTAAAGAATTAAGTTTGAATCATTGTTCCTAATGATTTCTAAGCATTTAACTTTGAATAGGGATGTTAAAGTTAAGAGTTGAGAATATTATTAAGATTATTGTTAACTTAGGCTAGAAAGAGGTAGTTAATGATTTAAGGATTCAACTACTATGAACATAGACTTGAGTTAAATAAGATGTGACAAGAATGCATGACTAAAAGCTAAACAAAGTCAAATTCCTAGATAGCTTTAAGATAAGTTTTTCTATTTGTGATACAATTTTTATAGTTAACTAAATTAGTATTTTTAGTTTAATTTAGTTCTCGTAATTGCATTTTTAGATGAAATTAGTGTCAATTTAATTATAGGAGTTAGATAGAATTTAACAATTTTTTCTTGTGGGCCAATAACCCCATTTTCATTATACTACAAAATTTAATACTGTATACATGCAATAAAAATTCACACACACAATGTGTGCCAAACAAGTTTCGATTTAATTATTACCATCTAATCGAATGCAATCCAATTGTTTGCTTATTTAATTTTAACAAAAGAATTTTCAAGCTCAATTAAGTTTAAAATCTCAAGTAAATAAATAAAAATTTTGAGAAAGTCTTTCATTTATCTATTATTATAGATAATACCAACCATATTATCTATGAAATTCAAATCTTAACTCCTGTTTTTTGATTCATTATTTCTATCTCATTGACTTTCTTTCTTATTTTAGCATATTGATTTATGTCTAACATAAGCTTTTTCTAGATATTTATACCAGAATAATATTTAGGACAAGGGAGCTTGTAAATTTGGTCCACGATTAAAATTGTATTCCTTTGTTTCAACAAACATGACATTTACATGAATATAAGAAAAGTTTGGTAAGAAAATGTAATCAAGTTTTACCATCATAATTGTCTAGTCCTAACTGGCTTGCCTCTGCTCTGAAAACCAACATCTAGAATAATATGCACTTGTATCATATTAATTATTTCCATTAATGATTGATGTTGCGTTTTCAATTCCTAATTTTACATTCACTTTGTGACCTTTCTGTATATTTTTTTTAATGTTTATGTTTTGTTAAAACTATGTATATTGCTTTTTAAGTGACCTCATATATTAATTAATTAATATATTACATTTCAAGAAGAATAAATTAATCATAGAAAAAGAAAGAGATTTTAGGATTATTGACAGGCTCAAGTTGGCTCAAGTTTGTGTCAACGCATATTAGCCATTTCCATGTAATGTGGGGATCAACATGGAAAAGACATAGGAATCTTTTTTGTTTAATCCACGTGAAAGTGGTGCAAGTGATGTGTTTGGTGATGGTTTTAATTGACCATTGAAATGGGATGTCATAGAACCAACTAGAAAACAAACAAACAAAGAAACCCACCACAAAATAATTATAACCCGACAATCTCATGTAATTGGTAATGAATTTTACTTGTTTGCTTACTTATCCGACAAAGTTACAGAGTCTGTACAAAAAAAAAGAAAGAACCTAAGAAACTTAAAAAGCTGAGGAAGAAGAAGAAGAAGAATCTGTCCCAGCTAGATATATTTAGATTGTCAAATTTTGTGATATCAACTTATGAGTCATTAATCAATTATATAGTAAAATATATAGTTGATGAATTAATTTTAAAAATGTCATATCACATATAATAAAAAAAATTAAAATAATATTTAAGAAGCGTTGTTTATTATTTTTATTATTATTAAAGATGTCAAAATTTCTTGAATCTATGGGTTTCTGTTCCGGCCAACCCTGTTTGGAACTATACGAGAGAGTCGGATTTAAAGTTCAAAACTTAATTCCACTGAAAATTGAGATAGATTTAAAATTTTAAATTTCATCAACCCTGTCCCATTTATCTACATATACTATTTGTCAGATGCTCATATTAACGATCATTTGTGCAGAATTATTAAGCTATAAATATACCAAAACATTTGATTTCTCAAGAACACACAAGCATCTCATGCTTTAATCAACGTATATATCAAAATATACATGAAAAAATTGAGGATTTAAGAGTATACCAACTTCATAACCATGAATTGATGAAGATATGATCCAAAATCCTTGAATCCTCGACAATCTATACCCCAAATGCCCAGTGAAATATAATGACGATGATATAATAAAAAGAAAGACAAAATAGATCTGTTTAATTTCTTGTTTAAAAACAGTTTTTAAATTGTAGAATATAATTCAAAATTTTGATTAAAATGTTTATTATTTGAAAATTTATTTGACACAATATCATAAAATTTTTAAATATAGGTTCAATTAAATGAAGAACTAAAACGATAATATTTTATTAAATTTTAAATTTGTACTGACTTTTCGAATTTCACTCAAAGACTTTGTTTAAAAAAATATTTCTAGCAAATAGATTTTTTTTTTTTTTTTTACATCTCTTGTCTTCAAATTTAAAAAAAAAAATGTATCCGAATTCTAAGTCAAACAATTCTTCCAAATTTTCCAAATAATAATAGTAACATAGAGAGATCCTATTTTCCGTTGCATTCAACTTTTCTTCAATAATTCTTATATTGGTTCTAAATAATATAATTTTACAAATAAAAGCAAAAGTTATTATCCAAAGGTTTGAATTTTTGTGCATTTTGTTCCCATTCTCCGTCTATGTTTTGAAAATTTTGGACTAATCTTGGAAGGTTTTAGTCCTTGGCTTCATTTGGATTATAATTATTTATCAAAGATTTAGGTAGTAATCACAATCAGACCACAGCACTCCATAGATGCCAAACTAAACAAAACTTCGTATATAGCAACTTGCTCTGTTCTAAACAAACGAAGATCTCATTTTCAAAGCTAACAAATTTATTTACTTCTTCTATTTTTGCAAACTATTGTAGAAAAGAAATTTATGAATATTTCATCTATTCCTTTTCCTATATGATACACAGTATATATATACATATTACAAGAAACGAAAACAATATTAAAAATGAAAAGTGAAATAATTACACTGAAACATAAATCTCTAGAATCACGTAATTAATTTTAAGGAATATATTAAAAGTAACTTCTGTTGACGCTCCCCTCAAATTGGTGCAAAGATGTCTATCATGCCCAACTTGGCAATCACATCATGAAATTCCTTCATTAAAATCGCTTTTGTCAATATATCAGCTAGTTGGTTTGCAAACTGTACATATGAAAAGTGTATAATCCCTTGATCGAGATTTGTTTTAATAAAGTGGCGATCAACTTCGACATGTTTGGTGTGATCATGTTGAACAGGATTTTGTGTGATCCCAATCGCTGCCTTATTATCACAATAAAGATTCATAAGCCCCTCATATTTGATTCCCAAGTCTTTTAACACATTCTTAGTCCACACTAATTCACATACACCATAAGCCATACCTCGAAACTCAGCCTCTGCACTTGATCTTGCAACCACTTTTTGTTTCTTACACTTCCAAGTGATGGGATTTCCTTATATAAAAGTAAAGTAACCTGAAGTAGACTTTCTGATCCTTTGATCACCCATCCAATCAGAATCTGTGTATCTTTCAATATGAGAGGCACCATTTTTCGAAAACAATAAGCCTTTTCCTAGAGCACTCTTAAGATATCTTAAGATTTGATATACTACATCCATATATTCTTCACTTGGCATATGAATGAATTGGCTTACAACATTTATAGCATAAGCTATATCTGTCCTTGTGTGTGCCAAGTAAATTAATCTTACCACTAATCACTGATAACGATTTTTATTTGTTGGCACGTGATCTAGAAAGATTCCAAGTTTATGATTTATCTCTATAGGTGTTTCACCTAGTTTGCAATCAAGCATTCCTATCTCTGTTCGCTGAGAGAGAATAATTCCTTGTTCGAACCTTAATACCTCAATTCCCAAGAAATACTTAAGCTGTCCTAAATCCTTCATTTCAAACTCAATAGCCAAATATTCTTATAAAGCCTTCATCTCACATAAGTCATCTCCTATCAAGACCATATCATCAACATATACAATCAAGACTGTTACCTTCTCTTTTTTATGTTTTATAAATAGAGTGTGATCTAAGTTACTTTGTTTATAGCCAAATGTCTTCATTGTAGTAGAGAATCTCCCAAACCACACACTTAGTAACTGCTTTAGTTCATACAGTGCTTTCTTCAACTTATATACTTCATTTCTACATGTTGAATTAAGTTTAGTTCCTGGTGGTAATTCCATATAGACTGCTTCCTCCAAGTTTCTGTTGAAAAAAGCATTTTTTTACGTCGAACTGTTGTAAAGGTCAATCTCATTTTGCCGCTATAGATATAAGTATATGACTAGTATTAATCTTGGCTACTGGTGCAAAAGTCTCTTGATAATCCATCCCACATCTTTGTGTGTATCCTTTGGCTACTAATTGTACCTTGTATCTATTTACACATCCATCTGCTCTGAGTTTCACTGTGAATACTCATTTACAACCAATTGTATTCATTCTTTTAGGTAATGAAACAAGTTCGCAAGTGAAATTCTTCTGTAAAGCCTCCATTTCTTCATTCATCACCTTTGTCCAGTTGGGATCGACCAAAACATCCTACACACTATTAGGAATAGATACACTGGATAATTGATTAACAGTAAGTGCATATGATTCAGATAATCTATGGAGGGACATATAGTTGCTAATAGGATATTTATGAAATCCCACTAAGGCAACCCAAGAGGGGGGGGTGAATTGGGTTTCTAAAAATTTAAAGCAACAAGGTATATTTTTCGATAACCTCCAAAAATCAACCCACCA
>JAVXUL010060663.1:0-10231 GCA_035590515.1 Trichilia minutiflora
GTAACATATTTGGGTTAACCCTATGTTTTTTTAATTCGATAAATACTTTATATGATGGATTCATATGAATTTTGAAGTGTTTGTGGAATGTTTGAAATGATTTGAAGTTTGGGTGATTGGGTGATTTGTATTAGAAGTGTGGTATAAAATGATTTTGAAACAGGTTTTATAAAGGCCTTACAGGCTGATAGGTTATATTCTGTGTGACTGAATACACCTTGAAAACCTGTGACAGTTATCACGTATGGGACCTACGGATTAAGGTGTGACAGAGTTGGTTCAATTCCTTTAACCTCTCTTTATAAATTGAGGATCCCCTCCCTTTCTTCTGCTTTAATTTGTATATATAATATAAAAATAAATTTGATCTTATTTAAAATTTAAAATTTAGACTATACTATAACAAATCAATTCAAGACGTACTCCTAACAATCTATTATATACATTTAAATATAAAAATAATATTAGATACAATTTTTTTATACAAATTCTTGCATGGCGATATTAATTATCTTATAATCTACATTATTTTTTTTAATAATTATATATATTATATATTTTTATTAATTAATAATAATATGTTAAATTAATTTGTACACAATAATTTATATATAAAAAAAATTGTATCCTTATCACCACTTCAAATATACAATGTACCATACAAGCATTCATAAAAGGTACTTATTTCACAAAAATAACCAAACTATGTTTTACTTAAAAAATCATAAACAATTAGGGATCTAGCTGATATTACCCTACTAAATAGTATATGTGTGCGTGTGTGTGGTAGCTGTATAGTATATTTAGTGCAGGGATAACCGTTTGATAGGTGAAATTAAAGCTATCCAATTGTTAGGCGTTGTGATTTGATTTGACCAAAAAGCTGCATAGCATGATTGGTTTCGTGATTGATTCAATCACTCATTCCCTTTAAGACTTTGACATATATATCATTACAGAAGATAATGATGGCTCATATTTATTTTATTTAAAACTAATTATCAGACATGGCCCCCAATCAATTTTAAGAAATTATAATTTTAACAAAGATTTGACTTTTTATGGGTTTAAATTTTTTTTAATGTCAAAATTTTTTAAATATCATTATAAAAATTTAAACAATTAAAAAATTATTTTACTTTCATTAAAAATGTCCAAATTTTAAATTTTAGCAACAGAATTTTTTTAATCTTTTTTAAAAATATTAAATTATTTAAAATATTTTTTTTTATTTTAAAAATTTTATCCAATTTTTCTTATGACATAATTTTTAAAAACTTATTTATTAAAATAATTGCACAATTTTTATTAAAAATTATTTACGATAATTAAATAATTAATTTTTTTTTTGTTAAAAATTATTATAAGAAGTTTTATTTATAAAAACTCCATTTAAAAAAATTGTACCTAATTTTAAATAATTAGTAAAATATTATTGTTTTAGAAATTATTTTAGAAATTTTACAACTAATTTTTGATGTGATACCCATTAAAAAAATAAAATAAATAACATTATTTGAAAATGAAAAAGACAAATTACAATCAACTTTCATTTTCAGATTACTAAAATCTAAATTCAAAATTTGTTTGTTTTTTAATTAACAATTAATATTATTAATTGCTTAGATACATAGTTAAATCATAGTGCCATAAGCCATTGTGTAGATGTTAATTGTTTAGATACATTGTTTAAATCATGGTGCCATAAGCCATAAGGTAATGAAAATAAAAATTGATTTCACATTTGGTCACATTTTAAACATTAATTTTTATTTTTAAAATAAAAATATCAAAAAAAATTTAATTGCATATTTTGTAACATAATAAAAAAACACTATTTTTTTAAAAAAATTTAATTAAAACCTGAAGAACTATTTTTTATTATTTTTCATCATTATTGTAATTATATTTTCCAATATAATTATTTTTTTTTTTTCACAAAATAACCATATTACTCATTTTCATGAGCAATACAAAACACATTCAGAAGATTGTTTTTCATGTTGGAAATTTTTTTTGAACAAATACTATCAAATACATTTTTTATTTTATTTTTAAAAACATTAATTTTATTTGAGAATTTTGATCTGCCTAAACCTAACCAACTTCTACTCAAACATCATTCCTTCTTTAGAAGAAATCACCTTGCTATAGCATAATTATGAGACATTTCAACTAATTTAGATGATTAATTACCAAATTTTTTTAACCCTACTTGAACTATTTACTAAAAATATATTTAAAATTTAGAATTTTTCTTCCACCACAACTGTAATTTAAAAACTCAAAAAGAAATATATCAAAGGTTGATTAATGAGAAGAAAAGTGCTTTTTTTCTTAAAATAACAATAATAATAACAGGATCAATAAGCAACATCAAAGCATAGGGTAAAATATTACAGAAAAAAGAATATGTAAAAGGTCATCTCTATCTCCATAGGAAGGTCAAAAAGCAATCTTTCTACAACCCACCATGGCTCCACCAAACTTACTATCTGTCTCTGCAACAAGCAACCACCAGCACCACTCAAAAAATTTCTTCACCATCAAACATTTTTCCAACACTATCCTTAACTGCTTTCACATAACATCCCAACTGTTTCACTATCAATTTGGTATGTTCCCACAATGATAAAGTAGCAATTAGTAATATTCCTTCCCAACAAGAGAACGAGAAAGTCAACTTTGATATCAGTCCCCCTGCTGGGCAGGCAATCAAAGTGCTTGAGTACGAAGCAAGCAGAGTAGCAGCGTGGCTAAGATAGCCAAGTCAATAAGAAATCAGAATCACTTTGGTGATATATAGTATCAGCTTAAAAAATATATAGATGGACAATATGCATTGAAAGGCAGCTATATTTACCGTTGTGGTCTATGCCACATCATTCATTGCACTAATTTGGGGGCATTCTATATTGCATACTAAATTACATTCATCTCCTGAGACATAATCTTATTTACATAGTAACTACAAAGACTCGTGTCAACATGCCTTTTCATCCCAACCACTGGCCTTGATTCCAATTCCACTTCATTACTGCAATTCCATTTACTGTTGCAATCTTGCTCCTCTTGTGCCTTGGTTTCATCATCTGAGAAAAAGCATTAGTATTAGAAACTCTATATGGTGAAGTTGATCATGGGAATTAATGGTAACCAAACATCATGCAAGACTATTATAGGTGCAGCAATTTAGAAAGAAGAAGAACAATGGTATTAGAAAAAAAGTATAGTTTAGTGCTGAGGAAGTTGTAAATCTTGCCCGGACTAGTTGACAGAGAGAATTGAGTCAGGCGTTTAACACAGTCCTTCAATGCTTCGAGTTCAGCTTCCTTCTTGCGAAGTTTAGATTGAGTCGAGTTCAATTCAGATTCCAGGTCCACAATTTGGTTTTCCTGCTGTTCAATGAGCAGACGGGAAAGTTTCTGATCCAATACAGCTGGTGATACTCCATTACTTTGGTAACAATCAGAAGTCTGCCCAGTCAGTTCATGGAACCCAAGCTAAACCTCAGTCAGCAAAAAATTTCTCCACTGACTATTTGCTAATAATAAAAGATACATAATAGTTAAACTGAATAGAGCAAACCCAACTTCGGTCAACATGAGCTTGATGTGTGCACTAACATATGGCATATAGTTGTGAGACAAGTTCTAATTTAAGTAACATATAACTAGAAGCATCCCAAGCTCATAATCTAGTCACCATTAATCAATTTAGTTGATCATTAAAACTTAATCTAAAACCGGCTATTTGTGATGCATGTCTTTTTTTTTAAACTAGCAAGGATCATGTCCGCAACCTCACTGCTAATTATGTTGAAAATCAACGACCCTACCACTTTCATGGTACTAAGAAAAGCTAACTAATTCTAGCATAGAGTTTTTAGCCTGGATGTATAAAGATAATGCTTCCACTACATTATGTGTTTGTGTGCTTTTGGAGTAAGGGGAAGAGAGAAATGATTAAAGTTTAAAGGTAAGGCCACAGAGGAAAAAGGAAAAGCAAGGACTAATCAACAAGTTCTTGAGATTTACCACAGGATTTCAATTTGAACCTTTTCATATACAAGTATGGTCCAAAACACATTATAAAGGTTGTTGGCAATACAAAACCTAATGTAAATATCCTTTTTATGGGCAAACATATTACACACCACTCAACCATTAATAACAACTATGCTCTTTAGCAGCAATCACAATTTTATTCTTTGATGATGTATTTATCTAACCATTTACACTTTAATCTGGTTGCCTAGTCCCTGGGATTTACAATTTCTCAGTGGTCTTAACTCTCGAGAGGTTGTTAGGATGTAACACTTACAACTCAAATAAGAAGCACCTTTGTTTGTATGTAAAACTTTATAATTGAATTTACAGATAGCTCAATCTTCATTAGACAGAGATAATATGTCAATATTGAGAGAACGCTTTTAAAGGTTAGTTAATGTGCAGCACACGTACAGGGATATTTAAAAGAGCTCACCTCATGGAGATTTAATTTCATATCTTCATGGCAAGAAGCTTCGGTCATGAACCAAGGCAGTTTCTGCAGTTCAGTCTCAAGCTCTGCTTCCAGCAGATCCATTTCCACTACCTCTGCATCTCGATCTTCAGTAAGAACGCTACTTGTACAGTCACCGTCATCAACTAGAGAGACACCTAACACTTTCACATCATTAAGATCTCTGTCCCCAGTTCTGGACTTGATAAGCACTTGTTGAGCTTGGTTGTTGCTAATTTTCTCTGGGTGTTCAGTCACTTCATTAGCAGAACTAAGAACTCGTACATTCTGTATTGATTTTCCTCTTTTTAGCTCAGATTTTAACTCCTGAACAACTTTAGCAGTTTCATCCATGGCTGTGTTTAGCTTACTGATTTCAGCTTTACCAGCTGACATCATGTACATGATTCCAATGCCAAGTCCCCAGCTGAACACAGAGCTATCTAAAGAGTATAAGATGACAAATCGTTAAACTTATAACTCACAGGTATGCTAAGCATATTGAACTGCGTACTAGAAAATGGTCTACACTGCACTGATAGATGCAAATGAACAAAACTAACATGAGTGCAAATCCACCAAAACATAGAAAAAAATTTCTTAGGAAATCACGATAATGGAAAACAACTTTTCAAGACTTTCTAGAAAGCATATGATGTTTATGTAGACCTCATAAGGTTCACAAGAAGGTGATTTATCTATTACCAGTCAACAGCTTTCATATTACAAGGACATTTGTTATCAAAATAATATCTAGCATCCCTGAACCATTTGATCAACAATTATGCTTTTAAAATCCATTGAAATTCAAGAGATTACTACAAACAACATTGGTGAAACTTTTATCAGGTTTATGCAGATACCTATGTCATTGAAAGATCAAAATCATTCCCATTGTAACAATAAAAACAGTTATGTTTTCACTTCATTAATAAATCAATCAAGCATAAGATCATTGAAGAAAAAGAAACACGCACTTGATTCAAGATTAGATTATTTCAGAATTAATTAACACTCAATGCATTTAGAACTCTGTTTGTAAAAGGACTACCACACTACACACAATTACAAATAGATTTTGGATTTAAGTCATGCCTAACTAAGACAAATAGAGATGGCCATATGTGATCACCTTACTTTCAATAAAGTGTCATTCTTCATTACTTTTTCATATTAAAAGTCAGGAATTTCTTAGAGACAAAAAGTGCTATTAGTTATTTTATACGTTAAATATCTTTTGGGGCCGTATAATGATTACTCTCAAAATTCAGCCATAATTCCAAAAAAACGAACAAAAGTGTTTTGCTTTTTACTTCAGATATGTATAGTTATGTTTTCCTCGCATAATAACATAACATTACAACGCAAAAACCGTAAATCTAAGAACACTTACAATTTCTTTTCTGTGGAAACCCTGAGATTGTATACGGTCAATGGTAAACTTGAGAAAAATTAAATTTCAACTCGATTATTCTACCTACTTGCTAAAAATGCAATTTTTTCAAACTCAGATTAGTAAACAAAATGCAATATGATCAATACTGTAATAAATTTGAAACGTGCGCCACATTTTCTCAGCAACCAAACAGATTATGAAAAGTGCAATAAAAACGAACCTTTAGAAGAACACGATCCACACTTAGAAGCCACATTCTTAGCAATCTTCCTCTTCTTCAAGCAAACAGCAACCCTCCTTTTACTAACCTCTACACCGCCAAATCTTTTCTCATTATTCTTCACCTTCTTATCCCCAACTCGTCTTTTCTTCACATTTTTTGACCAACTTTTCCCATCAGACTCAGGGCTTGAAAACCTAAAAATCCCATCTTGTTTTTCACAATTAGTCTCGCACCCAGATTCATTAACAGTATTTGACAAAACAGGAGACTGATATTTCACATCATCATCAAATGGGTTTTTCTCTTTCTTACTTCGATCGCCTTCACATCTACTTGTATGTGCATTGAACAAGTGTTTCGTCACCAGTCCTGTGGATCCTGCAGCCGCTGCTGCAGCCAATAGAAATTGCCACATTATAAACATCAAAGAAAGCAGAAACTAAGAGTGAAGAGAATCAGAACAAGGACTGGAGTAATGGAGAAACTGCATTAAAGATACAGAGAGAGATAGAGCGAGGAGAGAGTGAAGAGAGTTGGGTGAGGGTGGGAGAGTATCTCCGTCTTCAGTGTCACTTTTGCAATGAATTTTTTTTTTCTTGGTTTATTTTGTCAAGATTCAATTTTTAAAAAAATTAAGATCCAGGTTCAGAAATGTCAATTACAGTCCATGTTTCCTGCTTTGGCAAAGGGATAATAATCGTTCGATCCTTGAGCTTAGATATAATAATAAATCAAGACAAATTTTAATTATTTATAACAAATTAGTACGTACAAGATAACTTACAATATCACATAACTTTATTAGTTAAAAATTAATAAACTATGAACATAAAAAATTTTAGACAATACAAAATTTTTAAATTTAATAAATTTTTAATAAATAAGGTGATGCAATAGGTAACTTAATAGTCACATTATCTAGAATATAAATTTTAAAGAATAATTTAAAATTCTTAGTAATATTCAATTATTAAAAAAATTAATAAATTTACTAATTGAGAGGTAAATTTATTAAAATTAAATTTTTTTTTTTTAAAAATAAGGACTGAATTGTTATTACTCCTTTATAAAAGAGTTTCCTCTGTGTTTGTAACGTATTCCAACCATTTCTTTCTTAGATTGGTGTAATTATTGGTAGTTCATTTTCTTTCATTGGATTCCTACAAGCATTAAATTTTAAACTTAAATTGAAATTATGCTGGAGTTATTTTTTCTCTCGAAAAGAAAATTAGAAATGGTAACTAATATTTTTATATATATATATATATTTATTTCTTGGTTTTATTAGGTTCCATTTAAACTTGGAGAGTTTTGTAAATTTTTTTATTAATAAAATGAGTATTTTTATTATATTATTTTTATCATATTAATATGTACATTTAATTTATATATAATAATAAAATTCATGAAATATATGTAATATATATTTGTGAAACTATGTATTAGTAGTATTATTTTTAAATATTTTTTATTTATAAGATTATAAAATAGGATATTTATAACGTATAAATTAGTATAAATTATTCTTATTAATATGATAAAGAGTAATGGATCTCCCAAATTATTTATACGAAGACATTAAAGAAAATGTATAAGTGTTCATTAGTTAAGTGTGGGTTCATTGAACAGATTTATATAATTTGTTTAAATACTAATTACACTTAATCATCAATTAAACATTTATTGTATCAGTTATATAAATAATCTTTAAACTTAACAATATCATAATTATTTTATAAATAAATTATCATAATTTTAATACTGCTTAGGATAAATCTGAATTAAAATTTGTGATAAATAGTTATTGGGTGTGATGAAATATTTATAGAAATATATGAATATTTAAAAAATGATCTATCAACCATAATGTTTGATATAGAATACTCTATGTGACTTCGATTCAACTCATAAAATTCTCAACCATGGTAATATATTATATATGATTAAAAAATATATAATCAATGATAGTGTATAATAGAATCATTATCTGTTATTTATTAGATATAAAATCGTTTATGAAAGGATTTGGCAATAATAATATATCTTTGATCTCATTAGAGTATTGTGTAACGGAATTATTGAATTATACGGTAACTGATGACAAAAAATTTTATTATTAAAGCTTTTTATTTTATTATAATTTACAGATCATATTACACTGTTAAATGTTAATAGTAGTTTGTAGATATATTTGATTAATCTTATTTAAGATTAATTAATTAAAAGAAGTTAAAAAATTTAACTCAATTGTACAATTTACTATCAATTTAATGGTGAATTTAATGAATCTTATTCGTTAATTAACTTAAATTTCTTTGATTTATATTATGCATCACTTTTATATATTAAATTAAAATTATTATAATAATTAATCTATACTTAATTATAATTTAAATGATTAATATTAATATATCATCCTAACAAATAAAATTTTAGCAAATAGCATAATCTTAACTTTATTCTTACGTAACAAATATAAAATAATATACATTAGATGTGTATTCATTATGATTATACATTTGACAACATTATTTTTCATATAATTGATTTAATTAAATGTTAATTAAATTAGAATTTATAAAAGAAAAATAATTGATTAATTATCTTATTAAGAAGAAGAAAAAGAAAAATAAAGAAAGGGAAAAATCAAGCATGCGCTGTAAGTTTCCTATCATGGTTTGGTGATCAAATTTTGATCATTTGACCAATTAAAAGGTAAATTAAGATCCTCTTGCTAATACTAAAAGTTTACATGTGATGAATTTCAAATGTTGAAAAATAATTTCATTTATTGAAAATCCTAAAATTTTGTTTGAAAGCATCACAATGTTTTGATTGAATTTAAATAAAATTATAGTGGAAAAGAAAGTCAAAGACATTATTCTCTAAGGAGACTCTATTTTAATTCTCTAAAATTTTAAGAGTTAAAGAAAAAAGAAAAAAAAAAACTAAAACATAAGATATGTTTCCTTAACAAAATTTTAATTTTATCTATTTAAACTTGAGAACAGGTCCTCTAGAACAGCACTCCGGTTATGTTCGCATGCAGTTTCAAAAATGAAGTGATCTAGAAAAGAATGACATTTGCTAAATCTGTTTGTCCAGCCGTCCATACAAGGAATGACAGAATCTATAACACAAACTTGGATCTACCAACCTGCGAATGAAAACAACAGCAATTGAGTATCAACATTGAAGGCCATTCAATGCCACAATTCTGCAGGTTCATGCAAGGAGGAAAGGGAGAGTGGGCAATCAAATTTTCCAACATTTGTAAAGCATTGATGCAAGGATGTTTTATACAATTCGCAGATCAGTATTGATGGACAATGATTAAAAGTGAGCAACATTCTTTAGGAAGCTAATAGCAACATCAGCAAAGTCAACTATATCTTTGCTTCTACTAATTGAAGATTCCATAAACCTGCATTCAATACATTTATTACAATTGCCTTCCTTCTGGTTAAGGGAAAGAACTGTCAGCTCTGACCTCACCTAGTAATTACTAATTACTTCATTATCTATTCCACATTGTTTCTATCACAACATCTTTTCAACAACTATAACTTCATAATTAAGCAAAACAAGTCCATATTGAGAAACGAAGTAATGGCAAAATGAATATGATAAATGAGATCTTGGGAAAGAAGTTTTCGATAGTGCACTGCTTACCTGGTTAGATCCTGGTAACGAAGATTGTTACAGCTAAAATAGCAAAAGGAATTGAACGGTGATTCAGCAGAAAACAAGTAACATGGATTTTACACCATCTTAAGATGACGGGGGAATTTAGAGTTTGACGTCCACAGTTATTGAAGTTCGAAGTTGCAGCACCAAGTCACTTTTGTGCTTGATACTCGGTCCAAAGCCTCGTACATTTAAGAACAAATTTACGGATTTTACACCATCTTAAGATGACGGGGGAATTTAGAGTTTGACGTCCACAGTTATTGAAGTTCGAAGTTGCAGCACCAAGTCACTTTTGTGCTTGATACTCGGTCCAAAGCCTCGTACATTTAAGAACAAATTTACGGATTTTACACCATCTTAAGATGACGGGGGAATTTAGAGTTTGACGTCCACAGTTATTGAAGTTCGAAGTTGCAGCA
>JAVXUL010060684.1:0-10230 GCA_035590515.1 Trichilia minutiflora
AAAGCCCTAAGGTTAGCATCCTTGATTCTCTTCAATTTCCAAGCTTTCTAGCCTAGGGTTTGTGAGAGAAAAACTTACATTTATGCATGTTTTAGGCCATAGAACCTTCAGATCGGGGGGTCATTTTTTGTCCTCTTTTGCCCCTTGTCGAGGGGCGGCTTTTCCACTACTATCCCTTTCCCTTTATCCTGGACTATGATAGGGGTAGACTCGGATCCTGATTTCGAGGACTCCTGGTTTCTTCTTTTTATTAACATGGTCCCCCTGCTTTGTTATTGTGTCGGGGGGAGAGTCTGTTTGGAGGGTTCAACCTTGTTTTTTCTCACAAGCTTCCCCAAAGAAGATAGAGCTGATGGCTTTCTAGACATGGTTATTCTTGCAAAAAGACAAACGAAAGAGTTAATCACATTTGTGAGAGAAACATATATACCATGGAATCAAATATTTATAAAGGAGACTATACTTTGGGCAAAATTCTTCTTTTGGAGATTTACGAACTCTCTATTCGAACATGTTCTTACTAGACCAGGGGCTAGTAAATTTGAATAAAAAATTAATGATTTCTAATCCGAAGATTGAGCCTTTGCTTGCCTAATTATTTCTAAGCTTCGGGGGCTCAGGTCCGTATCTCCTACCCAAAACAAGGCCTCGTTGAATGTGTTCGGGATTAGGAGGTATGGCTCAGAGTTCTAATTCCCTCCCATGAAGAACCATTTACTCTTCCAGTCCTTATTACTAGTGAAGTTCCCCTTGATCGGGTTAGGCTTTCGAGGCCTAGCCTGGAGGTAAAATCACCCAGGGTTTTTCTCGGGGTTCTTTTTGAGCACATACATGTGCTCTAACTCTTTTATAGAGGGCGGGAAGTTGGTTATTTACCCCAACAGAATATATAGTCCTGCCAACATCCTCCAGCCATTCAAATTCATTTGGTAGGGGGCTATTCTCATGTTGGTAAGGACTCGACAGAAATAAGGTTGTAGGGGTAGCCTCACCCTTAGGTAGAACAACTCCTCATTGAAGGCCACTTCGTCCTCAGGAGGAGTGTTGGGGATTTTGTTGGCCTCGGGGGCTCGGAGGTGTACATCCTTTGGAATATCGTAGAGAATCATATAGGCCTCTAGGTCGGTTTCCATGATGGTTGAAGTGAACCAGTCCTGCTCGTATGGAGATCGGATCTCAGAAATTGGTTCTGGGGCTGGCAACCAATTCTAAGCCTTATCCTATGTTATCTCCCCCAACAACAGCCTCAGGTTGAGTCGTGAAGTTGGAAATAGAAGCCATTTCTGCCTAGAAAAATAAAGGATAAAAGGTCAAAGGCTGTTTAGGGATCGTCAACAACTCTAAAAACTTCCCTACAAATTTTCTATGACTACCGAGGCTGCTAAGATCTGTTATTTGAAACCGAGACAACAATGAGGTCTCTGCTTTCCTACAAATGATGGTAATATTATTTTAAATATTTACCTAAAGCTACTCGGTCATTATGTCTTAGTATACATTCTTTTCTAACAGTTTTACTATCCTACTTGAGCACGCGTTCACATATGTATATTCATAGAAGTTGTAGAAAAATAATAAACAGATGTAGATGAAGTAGCTTATCGAATGTGATAGAACAAAAAGATGCTCGGTAGACAGATTGAAAGCTGCAAACAAAGGGTTGACAGACAATAGAGTGCTCGGGAATATTTTTTGCTTGCAAGTGATAAGCAAAAGAGAGAAAAAGGATTTTTTTATAGAAGAAGGAGGTATTTATAGACGAATAGGGGAAGACCAAAAGAATCTTCATCGACATATTTAGTCTAACGAATAGGGATTTGCCATGTCACTCAAAGCCGAAGCGTCAAGGATCACATCTCTTCAAATTTGAATTCGGGTGGGGTCTACCATATCAGCCGAATTATTATGGCCCGAGAATCATGGCCTTTCAGACTGATCTTTCAATGGGGTAATGCCATGTGACTGACAGTTACGTTTTCAAGAGAGGTTACTTAAATATGACGGTAACTGTCACGGCGTGAAATGACAGTCGAGCAACCATTAATTATTTTTTAATTAAAAACTAAGGGGTTTAATATTTGAGTATTTTCACCAAGGTCCAGCCCAAAGGCTCATGCTCATTATACAGGCATAGTCCCCTCCCATAAATCTCCGAATACGGCGTTGTTCCGAGATCTCTCCTTTCAGCACTTGTAACAGTAGAGCCTTCTCGGGTGTTCGTCTGAGGCTATTGGTCAGAGAATTTCTCTTAGGTTATCCACCATCAGAATTAGCTATCCAAGACCCTGCCTTGGGGGATTCAGTCATGCATGTATTGTGCATGCCTCGGAACTTCGGGGCCTCGGAGTCTCGGAGATACCTGTGATATGGACGTCATTCACGACACTGTTATGTGATGTCAACAAAGCCCAGACACATTTCCAAAAAGTACATCGGGGTTCAGAGCCTCTGGGAATGCCGATGCTTAAGTCTCGGGAGAAATAGGTGCTCGTGTTTTGGGGAATCGATACTCAAGTTTAAGGGATTCTAGAGGTTTTGCCCCGGGGGATATGTGCTCAGGACCTTGGGGTCTACGTGATACGGAACAGTACCACGATATCCGTATCCTGTGATTTTCGCTACAGGCTTTTTGGACACATCAATAATACGATGATACGTGTCCATAAGGTATGAAATTCTATGATTCCAATATAACTGAATCTAGGAATAATAGAAGGTACATTTTCAACATTAAGAGAACATTCTACATTTTTGGCACTGACTCCCATACTACACAGTAGAGAGAAAAGCACTTAGACACACATGGAATATTCTTTGAAATTTTTTTTTTTTCTGATTTCGTCTTTCTTTCTTCATTTCACACACAAGCAAAAACTCTCACTGACTCAAACATCAGAGGAGTTTCACTGAGAAACCGACTTTACTCTTGAAATTCCCTTTGTCTTGTAGTCACAGAACAAGAGCTCAAGGAAGAAAATCAGTTAGTGCTTGAGGTTAAAAATAATCACAACTTCTAGCATTAATAACTTCTAATAATTATTTTAATATTTATAAATTAAATTGATAAATAAATATTGTTATTAAATAGACAATTTCATCTCGTTGAAAAAATCGTAGTAATCATTTTGACAATATATGATTTTACTATTTAAAGATTATATTTTCAAGTTATCGATATTTTAATCGTATTATTGAGTCTCACTTTTTAATAACTCCAACTATATGATACATGAATATAAATTCAATACTTATTTAGAATTCCGAATAAAATATCTTTTCCGTCATTTAAAGTTATAAAATATCTTTTATTTATAAAAAGTCGATGGTTTATATTTTCCTGCATTTAATTGCGATTACACCTGCAAGGGAGAAAACCGACAAAAAGAAAGCAACACGTTTCGAAAGTTGCCCCCGAGTCGACAAGCACAATTGCAGAGATGAAAGCAGGCTCAGGAGAAGATATGGGCTGGGAACTGAGCTGTGTTGGAATTATGAAAGACAATTTTGAAGCCTAGCTTCCTTCATATCAATATTGAAAATTATTCTCCTTGTTTGGTGTCTGATCTGCAGTGTTCGAAAGGGATATAACCGTCTGCCTTGGACAAGATTGGCAACTTTCCAAGCCCAAAAGAGCTAGCAAAGCTAGATGAAAGGCTTCTGGCGAAGCAATGCAACCTTGGCTAGACAGCAGGCTGTATAATAAAACTTACGGGATATTGTTGAAGGCAGAGGCAGGATTCAACTAACAGAACTAGAAGAAGTTTGCAATAAAGCCAGCTTTACAACCTATGATAAGCTGGCCGTGGAGCTCAGTAGGATTGATGGTTTTGGTCCCTTTACAAGCGCCAATGTGCTTGTATACATGGGATTTTACGATGTGATTCCTACTGATTCTGAAACCAAGGCGTTTAAAGCAGGAAATTTCGTCACCTTATTTATGCATTCCCACCTTCTGGAAATATTTTGGTATCATTGTTTCATTCACTAATACTGCAGGTCCATTCTAGAAATTCCGCCACTAAAACAGTACAAATGGATGTTGAAGCCAACTATGGAAAGTATGCACCCTTTCAGCTCTTGATCACGGAGTAAAGAAAAATGAATGGTACTTTTCTGCTCTGTTGGAGAAGCCAATGTCCTGAGGTATACTTTTTATATTCTATTTTGCTGGATAAACACTTTTCTGTATAATAACTGTCTACATTTCTATCAAATGCAAGATCTCTCCACGCAAGTTTTCAATAATTCTTGTATGATTCAGATAACAAGACAAAGAACAAATGGAACGATGATAAATCGAAGGTCAAGGAAAAGAAAATATATTACAATGTTTGAATAATTCGTACAATCCCATACAATTTACACTGCCCAATTCAATAGAAATGTACATATTGCCCTTCTCATACACAATTTTTTTTTCTAGTATACGCACAAGCAAGAAACAAATTGCACTAGTAAGAACCAAAATCCAAAATATAAAGAACCAAAATCCAAAATATATTTACATCTACGCTGCTTTAAGTTCAATATTTCAGCACACAGAAGTGAAAACTCACTGTGATTCTATCTTTGAAGGCAGAAGGCCACTACCATAACTGTTATCGAAACCTTTATAATAGATGAATGGTAATTTCCTTTAGTTTCATCGTCATAATTTACTGAACTGGTTGCCGATTCTGCATTGGGATTCAGACTAGCTTGCTGTAAAATGTCCTCAATTTCCTTCACTGCTTCACTCATTGTAGGGCGATCAGATCCTGATTCTTGCACTCATATCATTGCTAAGTCCACAAACTTTTCGAAACCTTTCCGTGTTGTATTCCAGCCCATGGTTGGATCAACTAATTCATAAAGATTGTATAGTTCTTTTTTCTTATCCATTGCCATCCTAATCTCTCTGACGATATATTTTCCTCGTTCTATTGGTTTTCGTCCAGTCAGTAGCTCCAACATCAGTACTCCAAAGCTATAGACATCACTCTTTTCAGTCAACTGTTGAGTCATGTAGTATTCCGGATCCAAGTAACCCTGCAGCCAAACGAAAATCAATTCTCAGTGCTTACGTAACATCAGCTTAGAATCTTTCGTCAACTTAACGTTACATAATGAAAATGATAGAGATTCTGAAAAACGTCAACTAACATTACACTGGAAAGTTATTCATAATTACGTAAACCTAAAAATTTCACTGAAATTTGCCCATTGTTTAATGAAAAATGAAAGAAAACAAGGGAG
Source organism: Trichilia minutiflora (assembly GCA_035590515.1). Lineage (NCBI taxonomy): Eukaryota > Viridiplantae > Streptophyta > Magnoliopsida > Sapindales > Meliaceae > Trichilia > Trichilia minutiflora. The sequence continues at coordinate 5,236 of JAVXUL010060684.1, forward strand.
CAGTGATGCGGGGATACTCACCATTGTCCCCTTAACTTGCGTACTGATATGACATTTTTCACTATCACTCATAGCTTTTGAGAGCCAAAATGGGCAACTTTTGCGTTAATCGTTCATCTAGAAGTATGTTGGTTGATTTCACATCCCCATGTATAATAGGAGGATTGGCAAGCTCATGCAGTTACTCTAGACCTCTTGCGGTACCAAGTGCTATTTTAAGTCTCCTTTTCCAATCCAATCTAATTCCATTCTTCCCTGCATTTATAGTATGTAACTATTTCAGCATAAATAATTTGCATCTTCCGATGATTGACAAATTACTTCAAAATAAAGAAGATACCTGACAGACTATCCCTTGGAGAACCGTTGACAACGTACTCGTATATTAGCATTTGGTCACCTCGCTCAAAGCAAAATCCCAAAAGACTGACAAGATTTTTGTGATGCACTCTTGATAGAAGTTCAATCTCAATTTTGAATTCTTGCCCACCTTGCATAGATCCTCGTTGAGCTCTTTTGATAGCAATCAGCTTTCCGGTAGGAAGCGTTCCTCTATAAACCTGTGAGCTCTTTTTCCCACCTTGCATCAGAAAAGTTGTTGGTGTAGTTTTTAAGCTTTTCAAATGAGAAGTATCTTGCTGCTTTCAGTTGAGGAATGCTGCCACTGCTTTGGTTCATGTCCCAGTGTGCTGCTTTTGTACTAAACATTAATAAAAGAAATAATTACAAACTAGAAAAAGGCTAAGTGTTCATTGTCATTAACGTACCAAAAGGGTTCTGTTTATTTGCTTTCTCTGCTCTTTTTTTTTGACGATAGGCATAACCCCCGAAAGGAGTAATAGTAACAATACTACACAACCTCCAGCTGCTGCTCCAATGATAATGCCAATGTTTGTTGACTTCCATTCTCCGGACTCTCCTAAAAGATGATGAACAAATGGATGGATCAATATTTGAAAAAAAACAACTTTGTAATGACTCATTTTTGTTGATAATAGCAGAATTACCAGCAAATTTCTATACAGATCACCAGTAAAGACAAAAGGTCCAAAAAATGTAGAGGATCGTAAGTCTTGTGGCGAAGAACAAAACAAATTGCAGAAACTCCTGTTCGATTGAAACGATCAAGGCCAGAAGGAAATATTTGTAGGATCAACTCAAGGTACCGCGACTGATTCTTGCGTGGAGTACTGAGAGAAATTGAATCTACGGGAAGTTTAAGTGAAGACTGAAATAATTTCATCATAGATTCCTCTCGAGTCTGATAGTAAGTTGTGTTCGGCAAATCTGTAAATAAAGGAGCTCTGAAAACTAATGTTGCTGTGTACGGGTATCCACATTGACAGTCGGGGCTGGAAATCTCATTTGAACTGCAGGAAACGGGTATACAGTTCTTTGGTGGTGTTGAATAAGAGGAACTTGGAGGGGAAATTGTGCAGTAAGGTTTTGATTGTCCTGATTCCTTACAAATTGGATTATCAACAACTCTGCAAATATTAGTGGAAAATAATCTCTGTAAGTTGAAACAGCATAATTAAGTTTGGAAGAAAAAAAACATTACAATACGCTGAGTAAGAAATACATTAAGTTAACCGGTGATGCTGCTACATTCCCCGTGTAGGTGATGAGATTACTTCGCACATCAACGAGTTGCAGCTGGTTCCGATAGGAGGTGCCAAGATCCAAGGTGCCATTTAGCCGGTTTCTTTTCATAACCCTGTCAAAAGTTGATAATCAAATCAGAGTGAAATTTTATAATTTGGTGTTCTTCATCTAAAGTTTTCGATAGCTATTATGTGGAGAATATTTTGCTACTTGAAATATAACATAATACTCATACGGTCTGTAGGAGGGGAAGGGGAAGGCTGAACAGATCAACAGGAACTGGACCTTGAAGGTTAGCACTCTCCATCTTTCTACATAAAAAATAGTTTATATTTCAATAGAGGAATCATAGACAATAAATTATACTATAAATAATTCATCTGCTTTATTCGAAATAGCAGCAACTTGGAATGACAAGTTGGTTTAATTTCATGAAAGCAAACTCAACTAGCATATGCAAACGTGTTCCATTGCAAAGAGTAGGTGAGAAAAGATTGAGAGACATACAATGTTGTTAAGGACTGTAAAGCTAGAAAACCACGGAAGAACATCTGATACATCGAAGCTGTGATTACTCATGTCTCTGCAAATCATTTGGTAATACAGCGAAAATTTAGAGAGATGCTTTGCCTATAGATAGAGAGATAGAGAGAGACATATTTAGTGAAATCTTTTCTACTTAGAAACAGCTGAGTAGGATCAAGCCACTTAGGTTAGGCATGGCACCCGTTAGTTTATTGTTGGAAAGAAACCTGAAAAAATCATAACCGAACACTCAAGCATGTAAATGATTTGTGACTTTCCAAAGGCGAAGCAAGAAAGCTTAGTGCAATATCACCATGGGTAAGCTTACACCTCTCGAACACTTGTAAGATTGTTGAGGTTTGAAGGAACAGGCGCACTTAATGAATTCCGATCGAAATGTCTGTATTAAGACGAGAAATTCATCAGAAAACAATGTAGAGTTTCGTAGTCAGCAATTTGTCACTAACATTTCATTTGAGCATGAGACAGATACTTACACGATCTCCAAAGTTTTCACAATTCCAAGCGTAAAAGGAAGACTGCCAGTGAGATTGTTGCTGTCAAATAGCCTGGACCAAAAAGTGAAAAGTTAGAGGAATAGAAAGGTAATAAACTACAAGTTCTAGTTCATAGCAGAACTTATAAAACTTACACATGTATGAAAGCCATGTCTGATCGAAAAAGTTTCTCTGGGATAGAGCCTGAGAGTTGATTTTTCCAAAAATGACTGTAGATCATGAAAAGTATCTTACAACAATGAAACCAAAGCAATTTCATAGCGGTGATGACAGAAACCAAAAAGATCAAACAGATTTAACATACAAATGCTTCATATGAAGCAGCATATCTAAACCAGGTGAATTGTCATTAGAGACTGGGATTTCCCCCCCAAGTTGGTTGTCAGCAAGATCCAGTCAGTGCAGCTTTGACAGTTTACCAATGGAAGGCGGAATTTTTCCACTGAAGCTATTAGATGTTAAAGATCTGCATACAATAGCAATGAGAAAATTATATACATAGGCGGCCAGTCAGCAGCACGACTGAACCAGGCTGATAAAAGATGTGATGGAATGTAATTGAATAAAGCTGGAAATTATCGTACAAGTTGCAAGCTTTGAGATTACAACTTGATATATCCAGGGCCTCAAAATAGACCTGATCCCCAGAACAGCATGCTATTGGTAATTGCAAGCATTAAAGAGTCAAGATCCTTACAGAAAGACAAGCTCTCAAGGGATCCAATCGAACCAGGAATTGGTCCAGAAAAAGTGCAACCCCCAGGATTCTGACATGCGAAGCAAAAAGATCGTTTGTTTTGTGAGGGAAACACAGAGGTTTCGAGTCAGGAAATATTTTGACAAAGAATATATGTACTCACAAGTTTGCGGCTTCTTCAAATTCCCAATTGTCGGTGGAAGAGGTCCTTTCAACCCTTTGTTGTAAGATAAATCCCTATACAAACAGTTCAGAATGAGATAGGTGAGAATTCAACTCTCCATAGAAGCGAAAAATTTTCCACCATAATCACATAATATGTTGAAATTAAATGAAGAAATAAGACTTACAGAGTATGTAACTCCGATAATCCTGTGATGTCTCCTGACAGCTGACCAGTCAATCCCATGCTGGATAATGTTCTGAAACAGAATGGGTAGCTTAAAAAGAAAAGAAAATAAGCATTCTTCTATTAGCTTCAACATGTAAAAGAAATTGCATGAACTTGCATGGTGGTCACACGAGGATTGGTGCAACCAATTCCTTCCCACTTGCTTCCACAAGGATCCATGCCCGCCAATTAGGTGATTCATTCTCCCAAAATATCCTTGAGAGATTTTGATAAGCAAAGAATTAACCTAGCCAACGTTTCTAATATGCTTGAAAATAGGCCGTGTAATTTAGTTGTTAGTAGTTAATAAATCCTTTTTTTTTTTAGTAAATGTGATCTTCAATTTAGGAGTAGTAGTTAAATTCTATATATTTAAATTAATTAAATTTTATAAAAGTAGAAGTATATTGTTATCCAAATTCTATGGTTTATGCTCACCCTAAGAGAATCCTATCTATTAGGCAATTGTAACCTAACTCTGATTGGGACCTATCATTAATGGCCTCTAACAAGGAAAGAATTGAAAGTTTAGAGACAGGACTTGATGGACTTAAAGAGAGCATGAGTCGAATGGAACTTGGAGTCGCTGACAAGTTACATCAATTGGAAGAAACCATTAACCGACTATCTGATGCTTTAATCTCAAATAAGGAAGGATTCAACAATAATCAATTTAACCGAGAAGGAAACTAATGTTCTCACAGGGAAGAAAGTAGAGATGGCATGGAAGGAAACTGACAAATTTTTTCATCCAAAATAGCAAGGCTGAAATTTCTAAAATATTCCAAAAAAGATCCCATTGAGTAGTTCTATCGTGTCAACCAATTCTTTGAGTTCCAGGACACACCCGAAATGTACAAGGTATCACTAGCATCATTTCACCTTGAAGGTGAAGCCAACCAGTGGCGGCAATGGTTACGGCGAGCTTATAAGGAGGAAGGAAGAATGGTGACTTGGTCGATATTTGAGGAAGAGCTATGATCTCGATTTGGACTAATGGAATGTGAGGACTTTGATGAAGCACTCTCTTGAGTAAAGCATTGGTGGTTTGCGAGAATATCAGAAGGAGTTTGAAAAACTTGGTAATCAGGTGCATGGATGCACACAAAAGGCATTAGTTGGGACCTTTATGGGAGGATTCAAGCCTGAAATTGTAGAGGGCATTAGAATGTTTAAACCGAAAACTATAAAAGAAGCTATCAGTCTCGCACAAATGAGAGAAGACTTGAAATCCTACTAAGGCAACTCGAGTGGGGGGG
>JAVXUL010060703.1:0-10230 GCA_035590515.1 Trichilia minutiflora
AAGGAGTGTGAAAGAGGGAGGGGGGTTTAATCTTTTCTGTTTTCAAGGGCTTTATTACTGTGAATATGATTTAAAATTGTAATTTGCTCCTTTTCTATATTTTCCGGTTAATCATACCTAGGTATAAAGGAATCGACCTACTTGAAAAGAAAGCAATTAGACACTAAAGGCCACAAAACTAAAGCAACTCACAGAAGTGCAAGTGTGATCAAGTTTGAGTGAGTCATCGGAAATAGACTAAGGTTCCTATTGAATTGTCTCATGTTTGCTGGTAAAGGGGAGATCCATGGATCAATAAAATAAGATGGTCACTACCTTTGACATTGGATACCCAGATCCTAAGCCCCCCAACAAATAATATCACTGTCAGACCCTGGTACCCAGAATGTGGTGAACTTAATGTCAGACAAAAGAACAGTTTTGCATCCCACTGGCAGAGGATTTTTTCCCTCGTGAAGGGAAGGTCCACGGGTTAACATATAGGATTGCCCAACGTTTTTTGGGTTAGCTGCATCAATCCTAGGCTCCTGACAGCTCCCATATTCAACTCCCATCTTAACATTTACCACCCAGGGAAAATAACTACTAAATAAAAAACAAAATAACTGAAAAAATAATCATTACATCTTATATTAACCAATATTACAAATAATTCAACAAAATTTTAACAAAAACAAACCTTGATACACCCATGCAGCCGATAGCGACGCCATTTTTATTTAACTCGATGTATGGCATGTAAAAGGCCAAAAACTGAAAAAGAAAACCAAATTGGAACCAAACAACCAATAAGTACAAAACACAAAAATGATTATAAAATTTATGACCCACATAAATTTTTCTTGTACATTCTATTTTCCATTTTCCAAAGCTTCTTCAATGTCACCAATTAAAATCGAAACATAACAAAACAATTGTTTAGAGCTTTTCTCTGCAAATCGTATCCAAAACAATATCTAGAAATTCTTTAAATTGTAACCAAAACTCCCCTTTAGAGAAAATCTTATCCGGACTAGAACTTATACAGTGAAGTAAATCAATGGAAAGTGAAATTGGAGACTGAGAAACGTACCGTTTTACTCAATGGTTCAAGATGAACTGATGTGGAAAAGCAGAGCAAATCTTGCTCCTGAAGCTCTTGCAAGAATTTAGAACTTCGGGGGTTTAGTTATGGAGATTTTGAGCTTCAGGGGTTTAGCCTTTGGCACGTGCTGAACTTCGGGAACTAGATTTGGCAATGAATAATATTTAAAAAGGGAAAAAGATGATATCAAACGCAGCGTTTTATTTTAAGGCGAAGACTTCTAACCTTTGCCCTAGAGAATTGAATATTAAACTCCTAATTTATTGATAACATAACTCACTTTGTATTATTTCTTTTTCTAACTATTTATGATAATAAATTTATAAGAATTATTATATTAATAAATTATAACTTCAATAAGTATTTTAAAATTATTAGAATTAATTATTTTCGATCACTAACACTAACGACTTTGATACATCTTTGATATCTAAATCCTAATAATTTTATAAAAAAATATTATATATTAAATATTTATATATCATATAAATTTTAATAAAAATATACGGTCAAATATTATTTTAATATTTTTGAATTATAGTCGAAATAATGTTATCATCACATAATTTAATTTAATTATGAAGCATTTAATTATATTATTTATTTTTATATATTTTTAATTATTTTATCACAATTTTCAACATTTTTTTTTATAATTTTTAACATATATAATTTAAAACTTTTTCTTTATAATTTTTAACTTTTATCTAATTTATAAAATGAACAATCACAAGCATTTGTTGGTACAATTGAGAGTAATTTAACTCAGTTCAACATAATTTAGTGATTGGACCCAAGGATAATATGCTTACTTAAGATTTTCTTTTAATTAATGATACATAGTAATAATAAGTTATCATTAGCTAATACAAATTTATAATTAAAGGACGATAACCAAATTTATAAAATAATATTTATTAATGTACAAAATTTAATTAGATTTTGGGTATCATATAGTAAAGATTTGATGACGTTAATTGCTCACTGGATTCTTATAAATACAAAAGAAATCCACTTGTTAAAACGAATTTAAGATTATGTAGTTATGTGTACGATTTTAAGTTTAATTTATTTGAATATGTCTGTGATTTAAGTAGAGTTTGTAACAGTAAGATACTGTGTTAATTCTCCTAAAAATTAATTGAGATACGCATAAATTATTTTGAACACTTTATTTATAAAAAAAAAAAAAAAAAACTCATAGTAATGTCGGTTTAATATAATGCTTAAGTCAGGATTTTTATAAGATATAGGGTAAACAAGCAAACACATAAACGAAGAGATAGGTGAATGAAAAGAAAAAAATAAATGCTGAGCTATTATGAGTGTTAGTAGAAAAAGAATGGAAAAAAATGATGAATCGCAAATAATGAGGTTGATACATGTAATTTTCTTTCTTTCTTTCTTTCTTTCTTCCTTTCTTTCTTTTTCTTTTTCTTTTTCTTCCTGTGTTGGATGTGATTTTTCTTTTGAAGGGTGGACATTATATCTTATAAACTTACACATGGTGTTGTAGCTTAATATTATTAAGGATATTGTCTTATCTTATATTAATAAATATAAATTAAAAAAAAATCATTTAAATTTTTATTTATATTAAATGTTGGATTTTTTGTGTGGGCTTACATTAAATCGTTGCTATGATTTTATTAAAAAAATGGGCTAATGTTATAGTCATTGAGGAAAGTGAACTCAATAATATGATTTAAAGAAAATTGGGTTTAACGTCTATTATTGACTAGTTTTGGTAGTTAATGTAGGTCGTGGGTCATGTTGAAGTCTTTGGTGGGGAGGTCCAACAGAGATCAATCAGGGTTAGACTAGGTCCCCTCTCCAGCTCTATATAAAGAAAAGTATGGGTTTCAAAAAACCCTAACCTGTCTCTACCCATTAAATAGGCTGCCATAAAGATAAAGAATAGAGAGGAAGATCTAATCTTTGAAACGCTGTAAGTTACATCGAAATGCTGTATCAAATAGCCAAAAGAGATACGTATTCTAATACATAATTGTATTCTATAATTATATATGCGATATCTTTCCGAATATGGGAATTGTAAAATTCCAACGATATATGTAATACGTAGATCGTTATTTATTTATTTAATGTTAAACAAAAAAACTTCCATTAGCCGCGAAAATTATAGGCTCCTGGTACCGCCACTTTATACTCCTTCGGTTCCATCTTCAATTCCCATCTATACCACGCTAACCTCTCTGAAATTGATCGAATAAACTAGCGATTGTCTCTGAAACTGATCAAAGAAGTAGCGAATATGGAATCTTTATCTCTTTCACAACTAGTATGTCCCCAACCCAAAACGAGATTTCTTCTCGATTACAAAGGCACCTACTTCTTCATCTGGAAGCACAATCTGGATTCAGTTTTCCTAGACAACGACGTTGAGTACGTTCTAAATGAAACCATACCCGACAAAGAAACTACCCCGGTTGCACATAAAAAGTTCCTCGACGATGACTTCACCACTCGCCATATCGTCCTCGGAAGTCTCCACAATAACCTTTTCTTGTCTTACCTACATCACGAGACGGCCAAGTCTTTATTGGAAGCTCTAACTTCTCTTTTCACAAAACCCTCTATGGCCAAGCGCATGTTTCTGCTTAATCGGTATGTGGGTCACAAGATTTGCGTTGGTGAGCCGGCCGACGAGCAAGTTTTAAATATGAGAAGGATGGCTACGGAGTTGAGGTTCCGGGAGAATTGCAAGCGATTGTTTTGATGAATAGTTTACCGCACTCATGGGATGGTACTATTCCTGCTATGACAATGAACATGGATGAGGATGAGGAGGGATTGACATCGGTAAATGCCGAAAATAGAGTGAGAGGAATCGCGGGTTGGAAGGAGGTTTTTAGTGCGGAACGTGCTCGGGATGTTGCAATCATGTCGATGTCTGGGTCGAGTACCAGGAATTCCAAACGAGGATCGTTGAGAGTGAATTGGTAGAATTTTGGGAATATAATGGTGATTGTCTTTTTGAGGTATGTGTAAATGTTTTATGCCTATTCGATGTTCCTAATTGTATTTTGAGCTTTAAGAATAGAGGTTAGAGGAACCAGAGTATATATGTCATACGTGCTGGAATTTTACCGGAAAATAATTCATATTTGGTTGCGTCTGAGTGGTAAGGCCTGTGGTTTTGCACTCAGTATGCATTGCGAGTTTGAGCGATTTCAGGGTTTATGAGTTGTCTTTACTTGACTGTGGACTTTGACCTAGGTAGAAGTTTATTAATAGTTTATAGATTTCTGTATTCAAAGCAGCAAGTGGGGAGTTAAGCTATTATTTAAGTGGTAGAGTTCTCGATGGCGAGATTGGATCATATGTCACATAGAAGTACCCCCATAGGTTGCGCCTTGCGCTTGTAACTCATAGCTGAGTTCTACTGCACTGAGAGTAAAACAAACTGATGTTTATGTGCTTAAGTAAGGTCAGTGGAGAACAGGTTTTGTCCCAGTGATTATGATTTAATGCTGTGGTGGGGAAAATTATTATGTAGGAAAGATATCCAAGTTATAGTATTTGAAATATGCTTTCAAATATGGATTTGATGTCTTGGCAATAAATCGGATTTGAATTTCTCTTATAGACAGTCGTCGTTATCCCATAGTCATTTAAATCTAGTAGGATATGATAATTGGTTGGTGGGGTGAGCATTGGACTTTCTTTGTTGTTGTTGTAGTGATCATGTGGTCTTCCTCGACCTTTTGCAGTGTTTATTTTGATCATCTTATTATTAAAATTTTGAACATAGTTTTCTGTGTTTTGGTTGGGAGAAGGTATCTCGTGATGAAGGAGAAGCAGTGAGCCAGAGCGAATCGAATGTTCAGTAGGTGGAATTGCTTCATGGCCTGATAGTCATTAAATTGATTGATAGAGTTTTTCTGCCGCTTTCCAAACACAGCGTATTACCTTGCCACTTGTTACTTCTCATATGTTATGTTTCCATGCATTTTAATATCCTTCACTCTCTTTGTTTAAGCTATTTTACTTTTCTTAGAAATGATTTGGGCATTTAAAGAAAGTGGAACGCTCTTTGTCGAATATTGCTTTCTCTCTTAGAAGGAATTGATGGAAAAACTCAAGTCATAGCTTTTTAAAGTCAAGGATTGGTCATAATTCTTGGTGTTTAACCTGGCACAAAGATATTCGGAATTGATAGCTACCTAACAAAACTTGTTTGATAGGGTTAACAAGCCTTCCCAATTCCCACTTATTTTGGTTTCTCTGTTTTTTGTGTTGGTGGTCTCAGCTCAGCCATATCGTATCATGGCAAGGGATAACATTATACAGCTTTTGCTTGCTTGTTACTCTTTGAAAATCATTTAGCTCATAGAACCGAGATGAGGATAACATTATCTTTTTGTTTGTTTATGTAGATGAGGTATGTATCGTATGATTTCTTAATTAGATTAAAAGTTGTGAGAAATGCCACTCTAATCATATAAACCTAATTAAACCTCAAAATAGCTGGGTATAGGTGGGTATTGGTTCTTTTAACTGGTTCTATAGGTGGGTATTGGTTCTTTTAACTAGTTCTATCGCTTGTGATACAATATGTTTGTGATTTAGACATTTGTTCATACTAAAATTACAGAGGAATTTGGTTCACAGTTTTAGAGTATTTTAAAAAATTTATATTTAAATATATACATTAAATTCAGACCTTTTATGATAAGAGTAATGCTCCATATTTCAATATCAATTGTGTTTTAAAATTTTCATTCTAAAGAATGTGACATTAATAAGATAAATGATGCCTTTCAAAAAAAAAAAATCAAATAAATGATGAGATTTATTATAAATAATACTAAAAATTACAAAAACGATTATCTAGTAAGAAAAGAGCACCTAAGTTACTAACATTTGATATATTAGACTGATTAGTCTTATACCTGTTTATAATAAAAATTAGTTGGAAAAAATAATTGTTAAGACCCTTAAAATTTAATATAAATAAATAAAATATGGCATATTAATAATACAAGATTTAATGATATATTATACTTAAATATAAATTTATTAATTTTTAATATACCATAAAATAAATAAATAAAATATACTCTATCGAACAATTAATTTTTAATTGCTAAACTAAAAGATAACAATTAATTTTCAATTGCTGATTTTTAATAATACATTTTATACATATTTTCATTTGGAGTAATGATATATTTTTGAAGGTTGATATCTTAACTTTTTTTTTTAAATTTAAATTATAGAATCAATATACATACATTAATTTGATATAATTTAATAATTAAATTTTAAAATTTATTATTATATCTTATATTATTTATATGCTATAAAATAAATTTATTATATTTATTTTATATAATTTTTAGATTCTAACAATTATTTTCTTTATTTAATTATTATTATATAGGGACATAAGAGCCAATGTAGTAATGGACTAGGATCCAATAGATATTTTTAAAACCATTGAAAATAATTAATCTAATAGGCTAAATATTAGAAACTTACATATTATTTATTGTATCTATTTTATGAATGTTCTATAACGTATCACAGTATTTGAGATAAAAATTTCGAATAAAATTAAAAAAATTTAAATTATAAAGAGTACTCTTAGGTTTACAAATTTATATACAAACTCAATTATACAAATTGATTAGATAGAATCATATTACTATGATATATCTTATATTTTTTTAATAATAAAATGAAAAAATTGTATAAAAATAATATAATTGTAATATATTAATTGTCACCTTAGTTTGTATAAAAAAATTTATATTACAAATATTATTGTTTGCAAAAGTACTCAATTGTATCTACTATTTAAAACAATTCATCATATGTATAAAATCATTTAATAGAATACACCACTCTAATAACAAATAATTATATTCCATATTTTTTTATATTTAATTTATTATTTATATACTTTTTATTTATAAAGCATCAAATTTTTATTAAATAAATAAATAAATTTTAATATTATACTTTTGTCATATCAAATTATTTATCATTAATCCATAGATAAATGATATTTTATTTATATAATGAAGTCTATTAATTTTTTTTACTTATTATAAAAGCAAGTACAAAAAAAAAGAAAGATATACAGCAATAATTTAATCATATATTTATTAGAATTATTATAATATTTTAATAATAAAATTTATTAGATATATACACTTTACTTTTAAGTTTTAAAACTCACAACTATTTTAACAATATAATTTTTTAATGATATAATTTACTAAAAAAATTACAATAATTTTAAATTGGCTCTAAAATTAAGGTTTTGTTTGATATGTGCTATTGTTGTTGTATGAAATATATAAATTTTATTAAAAATTAATTTTAATAAATATTTTTTCAATTTTATTTTTAAATCACATAAGAACTATTGTAATACCAAACGGATAAAGCGAAGTAAAAAATTAGTACATTTTCTATGAAGCATGAACACTCTTTAAAGGAAAAAAAATGAAAAAAAATGCGAGAATGATCAAATTTTTAAAGTTTTTTTAAAAATAATTATATCAAAAAAAATATTAACTAAAATATTTAAAAAATTATTTTTTGAATGATTTTATCCCTTATTTAAAAATGTCTGTTTTTGTCATGTTTGGAAGTATACTTTCGAACATATAAATATGCTGTGTTCGAAAGTGTATTTTCGAACACAGTAAAAAAATTCACTTTCGAACATGGGTAAAATCATTTGAAAAATATATTTTTAATTTAATTAATTAATATTTTTTAAATATGATTATTTTTCAAAAATAATTTAAAATATACGATTATTTTCGTATTTTTTCCCTCTTTAAACCATCATGTACCTGTATTGTACTTAGTGGCGGACATGACATGCCTCCTATCGCAGCAAAATATTTGTATGGTAGCTTAGATTTATTTTAAAAAAACATTTAAAAAAACTCATTTAAAAAAATTTTAAAAATTCATTAAAGATTCTTTTAATTAGTAAAAATTTTAAAATAGTTTATTTGTATGTTAGTTTAGGTTTCACTTTAAAAAAGATGCAATCAGAAATTGTAAAAGAAGTTAGGTTATTTTACTAAGAGTGACAATAAATAAATACTAAGAATTTAAATTTCATACTTCAAAAACATTTAATATTTGGTAAGTATAATTATTTTTTTATAATTTTATTTTTTTCTTTTAATTTGATGATTTCAATAATATAAATTTACTAATTAGTTTTGTTAATACTACAAGTTATTAATTATAAAATCTCAAAATATGAGTAATAGTGGAAGTGATTATGATAGTAAAAAATATTAATACTTAAAATTACTAACATCTCTCTTTTTAAGTTTTGTTTTATATAAATTATTTTATTATATTTAAGAGATATAAGAGGTTGATTATATATTAATTATATTTTTTGTTATTATAATATTAATATTTGGATTGCTTGTGACATAGTTTGTTAAGAATTTTATTATGTAATAACAAAATTTATATTTATATTTATATTTTTTATTCAAGTAGAAAATGAGACTAGACACTCGGGAAATATTTCATGGACATGTGGCACCCTGACCCCAAAGCAATAGAACTTGATCAGATACCTCTCAAAAACACTATCATAATCGCATCAATGTAAGGTGTGATCCGACGTTCAGTGGTATCCACGTAAGCTCCAGAAGAAGGCTTGCACACTTCATGAGAATTCTGACCCCGACTCGCATCTATCTACCACACATAAAATGGAAATGGTTTGAAGATATAGATAAATCTATGATTATGAGAACTTGTCTGATCACTAAAAATTATCTGTCAAATTATCTGTCCCATCATCTGTTAATTTTAGGCAGCGTGACAATAACAGGCCTTATAACTTTCAAATCTAATATGGTATAAGTATTAATGAAATAAGATTAATATACTATCCAAAAATAAAAAGATTCTATTATTCTTATTCTCTGATATCAAATTACATGAAAGAAAGAAATCGAAGAAATATTAAAGAAAAGATTAAAGAAGGAAAAGTGATTTTTTGATATTTTAGAAAACTACCCAACAACGACTTCGATTTTAGGTAACTAAAATTCTTTTTGACACTATATCACATGAAAGATTGGATACAAATTTATATTCTCTTTTTATTTATCCCATATGTACTTTTGTTAATATAAGAAGTTTCTTTTTTAAAAAATATAATCGACGTAATTCTAATTATATTATTATCAAGATATATCTTTGTATACGGGGGATCCGCTCACTAATTCTACGTCAACGAAAAACCATCATCCATTCAACCCAATTATTTTACATCTTAATATATATATATATATATTTATATAATTTATTATTATAATACGTCATACTTGTGTTTGTTTGTTTTTAATTATTGTATATTCGTGTTGCAAATTGATTCGTTCAACAGAAAAACAACTTTATTTCCATTACGCAAATCTTTTGTCCCTTTTCTACGAAGTTGATAAAGCAAAGAAATTTGTCATCATCATGGTAAAAGATTTGTACATCTTGCAATTAACATACCCAAATGTTAAGACAAAATGTCACCTCAACTATGCAGGCACGGCTTCCACGACTGAAAGGATATTCTGAGCGTCGTCGTCGTGGACAACAATGTCGGATACATCGAAACCAAATCCATACCCAAAGAGAAACCGACCCGGATGCCAATCAAAAGTTTCTCGACAATGACTTCACCGCTCAACACATCATCCTCAGCTGTCTCCATGAAATTCTCTTCTTGTATTACCACCAATACCAGACAGCCAAGTCTTTATTAGATGCTTTAACATCTTTTTTCACCAAATCCTCCCATGGCTGAATGCATGGTTTTGCTCAAACAATATGTGGATCGCAAGATGTCCGACGATACTCCGGTAGACGGACATGTTTTTAAGATGAATTCAATGGCTATGAAGTTGGAGTTGGACGGAGTCAAGGTTCCGAAGTTCAGAAGGAAGTGTTATTGTTGCGGGAGCTGATTGTCCTTATGAGTTATACATGTTCATTTACGTTCTGGTAGATCTGTCACGGATTCGGTTCAACGAATTGATTCTTTTAATTCGTAAAATAAACGAGTTAGAGTAAATGATTTTTTATTTATAGGTTAAACGGATCGATTCATTTAATCCGTAAATAAAAAAATTTAA
>JAVXUL010060714.1:0-10229 GCA_035590515.1 Trichilia minutiflora
TTGCTATTAAAATATTATATTTACTAGTAATTAGTGTATTTTATATATTTTTTTTAAATTAAAAATTTTTAAAGTCGATCCGCGGGCCAGCTCATTTAGACTCGTTAATTCGCGGATCGAGTTAGGACCAATAAAATATTGGTCCGTATAATAAATGGGCCGACTCGACTCGGTCCGTTTAAATATCGGTCTATAATAGATCGAGCCGGCCCAATCTATTTGACAGATCTAAGTTTGACCGACTAGCTCACAGTCGACGTGATTGGTAGTGAAGAAGGCATTAACTTTGAATCTCTTAATATATTTAATTATTAAATAAATTTAGTAAACAAAAATACCCTCAATATATTTATTGACTTTTGCACGATTAATTCAATGAAAATTTATTGCTAATTTAATTTAATGATTTTTTTAATTAAAGTTCACCCATTAAATACGTAAGAAATATTTGATTTAAAGAAAAAAAAAACATGTTGACTCATTACGTCCATGCTTTATCTCGTAATATCAAGATATGAATTAGGATTCTCCCATGGTATTTTCTATCATTATTTTTTTGAGATCTAATAGCACGTAGCATAAGTAATATTGTATCATTAAGAATTTATTTTAATTTTTTTTACCTATTATTCCTAAAATTCACCACATTTAAAAATAAAAAAATGTATGAATTAAAAGAGATATATAGTGATTATGTAGAAAATTAAAAGTTTTGATAGTACTTATATGAAAATAAAATATAAAAATTTGAAGTGAGATGCGTACTTATTTAAATTATAAATATAATATTTTAAGAGTTAGATTTTATTTTTTATATTAACGACAGCTTTTTTAATAAAAAAATTAGAGTTTTATATATTAATTTTATTCTTTATATAAAGTTAGAGAGAGAACCTATTCCGTTTTAGTTGATTATATTGAATGTTTCTATTAAATATTCCAACACAATCCATAAACTTACAAATATTAAATCACATATATTAGGCTCGTATATTCAATGGATATTTCGTTAACCCGTTTTAATATAATTATAAATAAGATGATTAATGTAAACCTACAATTATTTAACATTCTCCTACTTAGGTTATATTAATCAATTTTAAAAATAAATAATTTTATTTATTTGAAAGAGACTCTTGAGTTAATGAAAAAAAATTTATGTAACTACATTGAAAATAATAGTCATAAGTTTAATGTCTTAAAATAATCCAATCCAATTTAATATTTAATATTAGATTATGACGATTAATCCATCATATTATTGATATATAATCAATCTAAAATTATAAATATTATCAATTAAATTGACATGAATTCTAAGACTAGTAGTGTAGAAATGTATGATATTTAGATGTGATCATAAGAAAATTCATCATTACCTTATTGGTCCTCATTATAGTTTTTTATCCTTATACTCTAACACAGAAGTTAGAAAACTATTAGATTCTAACAAGTCCATATGTCTGTGGCTATTATAACTTTATTTATGAGACTTTATGTAATATCAATAGGGCATATCCAATATAATTATTAGCTTTATATATCCATGTCCCCAACTACCATTTTCTTAATTTTAAGACTTTATATAGTAATGATAGAATATTAAAAACAATTGCCATACCTAAAATTTATAGTACATATCAATTAACATATTGAATAGCAAATATAATATGATGATCATCAAAATAACACAATAAACAACCATATGAGAATAATGCAAATTTATTCATAAATATCTAAAAACATAGATAATATTAGATTCTCATTAAACCAAAGTATTATCAAATTTGTATATATCCATGTTTACAACATGCTATTTAAAAGTTATGGGTTTTAGACCTTTGGTTAAAGGATCAACTAACATGGAGTTTATCATAATATTTTTTTTTATCATAACATCTCCCTTTTTCACTAAATCCCTTACTTTAATCCATTATTAATCCTATTATTTTTGAAATAGAGCAATTATGACAATAGATATTCATAGACTTAGAGATTGAACCTATCACGCCCCGACCCTAGTCGACCACGTGACAATCGTCGGGAATCCCAAAAATGCATCCTATAATTATAATGTAATCTTAAGACCCGCAAGGCATAGTACCTGTTTTATAATATATTTTAAAAAAAATAACACAATAGAAGATTTTTAATTATGAATATCAATTAACATCTGTATTCTCATAGAATACACAATATTACAAATATTTTTTAAAATATCTATTTCAATGAGTTCTTGGCCAAGCCAAATACACAAAATCAATATATATAAATTTATTTCTGTTCAGTGGACCATGATACATATATCCAAATTCTATGCTATACCAAGCATAATAATTATTTAAAAGCATATAATGAAGAGAAATAAACAAAGTGTATCCACTCACTCTACTGGGGTAGGAAACCACCCTCAGGATATCCTCCTCGCAACGTAAATCCTCTTGTCTTAGCTATCGCACCTGGATACACATACAAGCACAGATTTAACAATTTGTTATGATGTGTGTGTATGATGCAATGTATGATCATGCTACTCTCGTACTCTCTCTCTCTCTCTTTCTCTCTAACATACTATCCATACATAACCCTGCTCTATTTACTTATCTTTCTCATCAATTTCAGCACTAATAGAAGTCAAAGTCCTCTAATTTATTAAAACAAACGATAATCTAGAAAATTCATAATTTTTACAATTTTGTGAATAGTATCCAAGCTATCTATTCCTAGATTTACATGAAATGATAGCTCAAAATAGAGAGATGAGGCGAGGGGTAGGCTTACTCAAACTAGTAGGTGAGCTTGGAATCCCTTTTTGGCTTGAATCTCTCTTTTTGACTACTGTTTATCGTAACCCTTCTTTCGTGATTCCACTTTGACCGACAGTTAGAACTCCGATCAAAGGAGGTTTCTGAGTTCTGGTGTTGATTCTCAGTTCATAAGAACTGAAATGACAGAGTTTGATGGAAGGATAGTAGAGATCAGTCTTTGACAGAGAGGGAGAAGTTTAGATGAGAGAGAAAGCAGAAAACAAAATAGGGAAGATGATCCCCTCATCTGTATATATAGAGGCTATGAAAAGACGAAAATATCCTTCCAGAAATACTGTGTAATCCGCTCAAAGGTATCGATACCTTTTCTAAATGTATCAAAACCTTTAGGTTTTCACTGTTCACTATACTTGTAGAGTGTCGATACTTTCCCCCAATGTATCGATATATTTCGTTGTAATTATGCACTCCTCCATCACAAAGGTGTCGATACCCTTTTACCAAGGTATCGATATGTTTGATACTATTACTATTTATAAAGCTTTCAAGGTATCAATACGTTTGGCCCATTACTGTTCATCATGCTTTCAAGGTATTGATACCCTTGATTTGTCTCTCAACTCTGAAAGGTGTCAATACCCTCTCTAAAGGTATCGATACCTTTGCATCTTGTCCTTCTTTTGAGGACTATTACTTCAAATGATCATAACTTTGGATCTCGATATTCGCTTGGAACTCATAATATATCATCGGAAAGCTCTCTCTAACCTCTACAAAAACAAAAGGAACTTTTTCTCAATTAGAGTTGATTTTAAGGTCAAAAATTTAATTTTTTCTTATAAACTCCTATTCTATACCACACACCTTCTTAAACATAACCTCAAGTTATTATATCCTCTAAAGCGTGATCTACATGAAATATCAAGAATAGAATCTCATGAGGGTTTCACAATAATGCCCATAATGCTAAGGGATGAGTTTCATAATTCTCCCCCCCTTCATTGAATTTTGTCCTCAAAATTCTAATGATGTATATGATAAGTAGTAATAAAAGAGTATACTAAGATATACAGCTTCTCTTTTCCCCTAATAATCAAATAAAGATATTTTAAAATACCTTACTTGTTATTCATTACTAGGAGAAGAAATTGAAGCCTCTAAAGAACAAAGATAACAATGAAAATAAAACATACATCATATAAAAAATACAAGGATCTTTCTTTTGGGCTAAATATATACCTTGTCATTGAAAAAGGTGTGGGTATTGCTGTCTCATCAGACTCTCTAGCTCCCAAGTCATCTCCTTAACTATGACACTCTGCCACAAGACATTCACCATCAAAATAGTCTTATTTCTCATAACCCACTCTTGCCAATCAAGTATCCTCATCGGTTATACCACACAATTAAGATCATTTTTCAAATCGACTAGTGGTGTCTCAAATATGTACGATGGATCTGACACATACTTTTTAAGCATAGATACATAGAATACATCATGTATCCGACTCAGTTGCGATGGCAAATCTAATTTATAGGCTACTGGGTCTATCCTTTCCACAATGCTGAAGGGTCTAATATATCGAGGATACAACTTTTCCTTATTTCTGAATCTGATTATTTCTTTTCAAGGCGATACTTTCAAGAAAACCTAATCGCCTGTTTCAAATTCCAATACTATCCTTCAGTTGTCAGTATAGGATTTCTGTCTATCTTGAGCTGCTTTCAATTTCTGTCTGATAATCTTGACTTTCTCAGCATTGATCTCAATAAGTTTAATATTATCGAGTTTCTTTCACCAACTTCATCCCAACACACTGTGGTTCTGTATTTTTTATCATATAAAGCCTCATATGGTGCTATCCCAATGCTAGCCTGATAACTATTATTGTATGCAAACTTTATCAATGATAAGTGCGTATCCTAACTACCTGAAAATTCAATAACACATGCCCAAAGCATGTCCTCTAGTGTCTGGATGGTCTTTTTTGACTGTCCATTGGTCTGAGGATGAAATATAGAACTAAAAGTCAACTGAGTGCCCATAGCTTTCTGAAGTCTAAGCCAGAATTGAGATGTAAAATGGGGATCCCGATCTGACACAATAGTAATTGACACTCCATACAGCCTAACAATCTCAGATATATATAACTTGACCAATTTCTCCAAGAAGAAATTCACTCGAATTGACAGAAAGTGAGCTGATTTAGTGAGTCGATCTACAATTACCTAAATTACATCATGGCTCGCCTGTGTCCGAGGCAACCCGACCACGAAGTCGATGGTAATGTGCTCCCACTTTCACTCAGGTATAGGTAGAGGCTATAAAATCCCTGCAGGTCTCTGGTGCTCAGCCTTGATCTGCTGATATATCAAACACCTAGCCACAAACTGAGCTATATCCTGTTTCATCCCCAACCACCAATAACTCTCTCTGATGGTACGATACATCTTAGTACTGTTCGGATGCATAACAAATGCAAAACTGTGGGCCTCCTCTAAAATAGCCTCTTTCAACACTCTATCACTGGGTACACAAACCCGACCTTTGAATGTCAAGGTCTCATCTTGAGTGAAGTAGAAGTCACTCTCCTTGTCATCTCTAATCTCTTGACAAATTCTGACCAACTCACTGTCTAACATCTGGCCTGGCCTGATCTGAGCAACTAGGGTAGATCTGACTACAAAGCTAGCCATCAAGGCTTCAACCTCATCATACCCTAGTGATACTCTCATCACTTTTAGATTCATAAACAAAGACATATAAGTGGTGCAAACATAAGCCAAGCTGGCTGAAGTCCTTCTACTCAAAGCATCAGCAACCATATTAGCCTTTCCTAGGTGGTAGTCAATGATCAGGTCATAATCCTTAATCAACTCTAACCAGCTCTGCTGTCTCAAATTCAGCTCTCTCTGCATAAGCAAATATTTGAGGCTCTTATGATCAGTAAATATCTAGCACTACTCCCCATACAAGTAATGCCTTCATATCTTTAATGCAAAAACACTGCTACTAGCTCTAGTCATGGGTAGGATAATTCTCTTCATACTTCTTCAACTGTCGAGAAGTATAAGTTATAACCCTTCTATTTTGTATTAGCACACATCCGAGACCCTGCTTCGGGGCATCACTGTAAACAATACATCCGTCTTCTGGCATAGGATGTGTCAATATCGGTGTCGAAGATAATTCTTCAGAGCTTGAAAGCTCTTCTCACACTGATTGTCCCATTCAAACTTAGCCTCCTTTCTTGTAAGTCTCGTTAGAGGTGTAGCCAACAAGGAGAAGTCCTCAATAAATCTCCTGTAATATCTCGCTAGTCCCAGAAAGCTACAGATCTCAGTCATATTCTTTGGCTGTTCCCATTGAACTATGGCCTCAATCTTCTTTGAATCCACAAGTATCCCACTGCCAAACACAATATGCCCTAGAAAGTTCACCTCTTTAAGTCAAAACTCGAACTGAGAGAATTTTGCATACAGTTGTCTTTCTCTCAAGATCTGAAGCACTACTCTGACATGTTAAGCATGTTCTCTCTTATATCTCGAATACACAAGTATGTTATCTATAAATATAATAACAAACTTGTCTAAATAAGGATAAAAAAACCTGATATCCATGAAAGCTGTAAGTGTATTTGTTAATCCAAATGACATAACCAAAAACTCATAATGGCTATATTGAGTTCTGAATGCTATTTTGTAGACATCATCTTCTGTAATCTTAAGCTGGTGATATCCCGATCTCAAATCAATTTTGGAAAATACACTTGCACCCTACAATTGATCAAACAGATCATCTATCCTCAACAATAGATACTTATTCTTGATGGTTACTCGATTGAGCTGTCTGTAATCGATACAGAGCCTTAATGTACCATCCTTCTTTTTCACAAATAAAACTGGTGTACCCCAAGATAACACGCTTGGTCGAATAAAAACCTTCTCGATCAAATCTTCTAACTAAGTTTTCAATTCTTTCATTTTTATGGGTGCTATACGATAAAGGGGGATCAAAATCAGTGTCGTCCTTGGCAATTGATCAATACAAAACTCAAATTCTCTATGGCGACATTCCAAGTAATTCCTCCGAAAATACATCGGCGAAGTCTCTCACCATTGACACCTGTTCCAGACTAACTCCTGGAACTGATCTATCAATCACATGTGCCAAATAAGCGTGACACCCTTTCTGAAGTAATCTCTTAGTCTCTATCATCGAAATGATACAGGAAGGAAGTATCCTTTGCTCGTCTATAAAAATAATCTCTGACTTTCCTCACCGTTTGAAAGTCACCACCTTCCTAAAATAATTTATTGTAGCAAAATGCTGAGATAACTAGTCCATGCCCAAAATGGTATCAAAATCTTAGATTCTCAACGGAATTAAGTCGATCTCAAGAGCAACATCTCCTATCCAGACCTCACACTAACTAAACACGGTGTTCTGAAGTAATCTCTTCCTTAAGGGCATATGAACAATCAACTCTGGTTCTAAAGATACCAGGTCCCTATTAGTGTGCTGTGCAAATGTAATGCTAATGAATGACCTATCTGAACTAGGATCAACTAAAATGTATAGTGGATTATCAAATATCATCACCATACCAGTAATCACATATGGATTAACCTGAGCCTGCTCTTGGTTCATCATAAATACCCGAGTCTGAACTCATAACTGGTTCCTCTTATTACCCTGACGAGCAGATGTGCTTTCTGATCTAGACTAACGAGCACCCAAAAGTTGTGGCTAAGGCATGGGCTGCTGTGTACCAAAAAATCTCAAATCTTACCCTGACTGGCTAGCTGCCTCTGTTGTCCCCAAACTAGGATAATCTCTCTTCATATGACCCACCTGGCCACAATGAAAACATAAGAGTGGTAGTCTACAAGGCCCACTATAAAATCGATTACAGTTACGATATCGCCTACTGTTAGATGATTTCTTGCCTAATCGATCTGATCCCGACGCAGAATTACCAAATCAAGATGATCCCTATTCTTTAGGGGAAAAAGGTGAAGAAAATCTAAGACTTGTTGAATAGCCATTCGAAGATCCATTACTGTGGCTCTTCTTAGAGGACTGACCCACTAAAACACCAAGGTCCTTTCTCTTCTGGAATCCAGCCCTGGATCTTCTTTTCCCAATCAACGATTCTACTCGAAGGGCCAACTACACTACCTCCTCATAACTCTACTGCCTGTCACTGGCATTCTATCTCTGATTTTTACAGTGGCAAGTTCTGAAATAAACTCTGCCAACTATCTTAACTGAGTCTCATAGTCTGCTATCGTGCTATCCATATGTCTCAAGTTCATAAATTCTTACCTTTTTTGATTACTGTGGAAGTGTGTAAAGTACTTCTCCTGAAAGGCTCTTTGAAAATCTATCCAGGTAGGCTTAGTATTGAGCCTCACTGATATGTTCTACCATCAAGTGGCAGCACTCTGCTCAAGCAATCTGGTAGCCACTCTCATCTTTTTCTCATCTGACAAATCCATGTCATCCATATTCTGTTGTATTGTTCTCAGCCATTTGCTTGCTTCCAAAGCATCTGTGGTTCCACAAAAAGGAACACTCCCAAGTTGCCTCACTTTCTTAATCAATTTAGACAACTTTCTCACTAGCCGAGATGATTCAGCTTGATTAGGATTTGGTAATAATTTCTATGCACTTATAAATACCATGAACGTATTCCAGGTCTCCTGTGACCAAGAGAAATGAGCATTCCTTTTAGGATTCTGCATCTATGGCAGAGATCCACAGGAACTTGCTCCTGCTCATAAGCAGATGGTAGAGCATGAGATGATACCTCCCAATCATCTCAAATCGCAATAATCCTCCGAGGTCTGCCCCTCCCCCTCTCAGGTTATGACGATATTTCTACATAAAATCAGTATACGTTATAAAACACGACTGACTTGACTCAGTCTATGGTCTACTGACACAGTTCTCATTGAAATCATTAGTTTTAAAAATCTCCAAGAATCAAAATTGAGAGAGTTCACAAACAAAAAACTTAACTCACTCAAAAACTTGGCTCTGATACCAATAAAATTATCACACCCTGACCCTAGTCGGTCACGTGGCAATCGTCACGAATCCCATAAATACATCCTATAATTAAAATGTAATCCCAAGACTCGCAAGGTATAATACCTATTTTATAATATATTTTAAAAAATAACACAATAGAAGATTTTCAATCATGAATATCAATTAACATCTGTATTCTCATAGAATACATAATATTACAAATATTTTTCAAAATATCTATTTCAATGAGTTCTTGGCCAAGCCAAATACACAAAATCAATATATACAAATTTATTTCTGTTCAGTGGACCATGATACATATATCTATATTCTATGATATACCAAGCATAATAATCATTTAAAAGCATATAATGAAAAGAAATAAACAAAGTGTATCCACTCACTCTACTGGGGTGAGAAACACATATAACAATCTGTCATGATGTGTGTGCATGATATAATGCATGATCATACTACTCTCTCTCTCTCTACCCTCTCTCTCTCTAATATACTGTCTATACATAACCCTACTCCATTTACTCACTTTCTCATCAATTCAACACTAATAGAAGTCAAAGTCCTCTAATTTATCGATACAAATGATAATTTAGAAAACTCCTAATTTTTATGGTTTTATGAACAGTATCCAAGTTATCTATTCCAAGATTTACATGAAATTATAGCTCAAAATAGAGAGACGAGGCGAGGGGTAAGCTTACCCGAACTGGTAAGTGAGCTTGGAACCCCTTTTTAGCTTAAATCTCTCTTTTTGACCACTATTCATCGTAACCCTTCTTTCATGATTCCACTCGAACCGACAGTTAGAACTTCGATCAAAGGAGGTTTTTGAGTTTTGGTGTTGATTCCAAGGTCATAAGAACTGAAATGGCAGAGTTTGGTAGAGGGATGGTGGAGATCAGTCTTTGATAGAGAGGGGGAAGTGTTTTAGATGAAAGAGAAAGTAGAAAACAAAATGAAAAAGACAATCCCCTCATCTACATATATAGGGGCTATGAAAAAATAAAAATGTCCTTCCAGAAACACCGTGTAATTCGCCCAAAGGTATCAATACCTTTCTAAAATGGATCGGAACCTTTAGCTTTTCCCTGTTCATTATACTTGCAGGGTTTTGATACTTTCCCTTAATATATCGATACGTTTTTTTTGTAATTATGCACTCCTCCATCATAAAAGTATCGATATCCTTGCCAAGATATCGATACGTTTGATATTATTACTATTTATAAAGCTTTCAAGGTATCGATACCCTGGATTTGGCTCTCTACTCTGAAAGGTGTCGATACCCTTATCTAAAGGTATTGATACCTTTGACCTTACCTAATAACGTATCGATACCTTTCTCTAAAGGTATCGATACCTTTGCCTCTATTCCTCCGTCTCAGGATTGTTACTTCAAATGGTCA
>JAVXUL010060735.1:0-25152 GCA_035590515.1 Trichilia minutiflora
TACAGGCCTACAGGTGGTATCCTGTGTGATTGGGTATACCCTGGAGGTCTGTGGCGTTGTCACGTGTGGGAACCCGGATCGGGTCGTGACACTGTCGCCTTGCCTTGCCTTGCCAATTTGTACGTCCTTGGCCTGATTGTCCAAATTATTTGATAGATCTTGCCAGTTAATGCCTAGAGATCCTTCGATTATCACCCTTGTATTCAGAGTAACCCTTCTGAGAACAAAATCTTCTTTTTAAAGGATAGAGGTTTTACTTTTCTGTTATAGACATTGGAAACCCTTTGTTGATAGGCAATCATACACATCAGAGCATGGTCTCTGGCTTCCTCACACAAATTGAGCTCCAGACACATAGCTTGCTGGTTCCCCTCTTTATCAAAGTGGAGGGTGCTAAAATTGGGGATGTCCATCTCAATAGGGATGATTGGCTCGAAGCTATAGGCCAACAGATAAGGCGTTTCAAGCCATTGGCAGTTTTTACCATCGTTCTATATGCCCATAGGATTTTTGAAAACTCATTTGCCCAAGCTCCCTTCCTCTCTCCCAGCCTCTTCTTTCTTGATTACTTTGTTAGCTGCTTCAACTTGCCCATTTGCTTTAAGGTGGGAAGGAGAAACGAGTCTAAAGTCAATGTTCTAATCCTGACAGAAATCTTTCAATCTTCTATTATCAAATTACTTCCTATTATCAATGATCAGCACGCTAGGGATGCCATGTCTGTAGAGGATATTCTTATGAATGAAGGCAATCGTGTTCCTTTCAGTGATCTTGGACAGGGTCTCCACTTCTACCCACTTTATGAAGTAATCAATAACCACGATGGCGTACTTTACCTGAGCTTTAGCGATGGAGAAAGGTTCTATCAGGTTAAGTCCCCACTAGACAAATGGTCATGGGCTGAGTAAAGTTCTCAGGTTCTCAGGAGGTTGTCTTGGGACGTTCGCATGGACTTGACAGGCATGACACCGATGGACCAGGTTGTAGGCGCCTTACTTCATGGTAGGTTAGAAGTATCCTTATCTTAGTACTCAGAAAACCAGGTTTTTATTGCCATTGTGATTACCATAAAATCCCTAGTACGTCTCTTTAAGTGCTTCTTTGGCTTTCGATAGTGCAAGACACCTTAGGTAGGGAGTGATAACCCCTCATTTATAGATAATACCATCTATTACCACGAATCTAATAGCTTTCCTCTTGATCCTAAGAGCCTCATTCTTATCAAGAGGCAGTATCCCTTCCTTTATATATTTTTGGATAGGGTCCACCCAGGTAGGTGGCTATTCTCTGATCATTATCACTTTGTCATCATCTAGCTAACTGATACTTTTACAATCTAGGGTCTTCATGGGGATCATTTTTGGGATGTTTTATATGAGTACTGAGGCGAGCTTTGACAACGCATTGGTTCGGAGGTTCTCAGATCAAGAAATTCTCTATAGTTTCACCTTAGAGAATCTACTGATTAACTCTAGGGCCCTTGAAAGGTAAGCCTTTGTATTCTCTTCCTAGGCCTAGTAAGTATCATTCACATGGTTTATCAAAAGCTGAAAGTCACTGCTAGTTGTGAGAACACGTATCTCGATTTCCAATATTGTCTTCAGTCCTACCAATAAAGTCTTATATTCTGTTTTATTATTAGTTATAGGAAAGGAAAATCTGAGAGCATACATAACCTCTTCTTCTTCGTGGGTCAACTAGGATGACGCCTGCTCTGCCTCTACTGATGCATACCGACCCATCGATGGATAGATGCCATAAGGGAGGGCTCCTGAGATCGGGTTGGTCTGCTTCTATGGTGTCTAGTCGGTTTCCTTCATGTTGTAAGACTGTTAGGATTTCTCAATCGTGTGCTCAGCCATAAAGTCTGCCAGTTCCTATCCCTTGATAGCCTTGCATGGTTGAAATTCGATATCGAATTCGCTAAACTCTACCGACCACCTGATCAGCCTTTCTGATAGGTCAAGTCGATGAAAATTTGTCTAAGTGACTGGTTAGTAAGCACTGTTATTTTATAGGCCTGAAAGTAAGGGTGCAATTTCCTAGCTGTCACGACGAGGGCCAATGCCAGTTTTTCAAATATCGTATACCGAGTTTCGGCATCTAACAATGCCTTACTGGTGTAGTAGATGGGTCTTTGTATTTTTTGAGGATCTTCTCGCACTAACACTGAACTGACAGCATATTGACTGACTGTGAGGTAGAGGTACAAAGTCTCTCCTAATAAAAGGCTGATCAGATGTGGGACTGAGACCAAGTAAACCTTGAGTTGTTGAAATGAGCTTTCACACTTTTCGTCCTATTTCATACCCTTACCTTTTCTCACGGTCTTGAAAAAATAAAAATACTTGTCAGTGAATTTAGAGATAAAGCAATTGAGGGCCACAAACCTTCCAATCAAGCTCTGTAACTCTTTCAGAGTCCTAGGAGCTCTCAGGTCCATTATGGCTTGAACCTTTGCTGGGTTAGCTTCGATTCCTCGTTTGTTAATCATGAAGCCCAAAAAATTTTCGGATCTAACACTGAAAGCACACTTCTCAAAATTGAGCCTTAAGTTGTATTCCCTAAAGAGAGAGAAGGCTTGTTCTAGGTGGAGGGTATGATCCTTAGCCTTGACGAATTTCACAATCATGTCATCCATGTAAACTTCCATGGAACTTCCGATCAATGGCTTGAATACCTTATTTACCAGCCTATGAAAGGTGGCCCCGACATTCTTTAGCCCGAAGGGCATAACTCTATAGCAATACAATCCTTGATCTATAATGAAGATTATCTTATCTTGGTCAGAAAGATGCATGGGTATCTAATTGTATTTGAAGAAGGGGTCCATAAAGCTCAATAATTCGTGTCTGATAATTGAGTCTACCAACTAGTCGATCCGAGGTAAGGGAAAGTTGTCTTTAGGGCAAGCTTTATTAAGGTCTGTGAAGTTGACGCACATTCGCCAGCTTCTGTTGGCCTTTTTGATTATTACTACATTCGTCAGCCAGTCAGAGTATTTGGTTTCTCTGATAAACTCTGTCTGGAGCAGCTTATCTATTTTTTTTTGGATGGCCTTCTGTCTTTCAATGTTGAACACTCTTCTCTTCTGTTATTCCGACTTGTAGGCAGATTAACGGTTAACCGGTGGGTCATGACACCTACATCGATCTTTGGCATATCTTCATGACTTCAAGCGAATACATTCTTATTTCACTCTAAGGTTGAAATCATGGCCTGCCTCAGATCAGGGATCAGCTAACTACGTAAACGGATTATTTTGTTCGGGTGCTACTCATCAATTGCTACGATTTCCAGAATCTCCACTGGCTCCAAGATCAGACCTTGGGGTATGCCTTCCTTTGTGGTGTTATCAAGGGAGAAGGGTGTTGCCTGTATGTCAATCATGACGGTATTTTCAAGAGCTGGTTTCCCATGCTCCTCGATGGTCATTTTCAAAGGCTCCCCTAGATGCAGTACGTTTTTCGTATAGAGATAGTAAAACAGGATCTCGCTTCTTTTTGATTCTCCTTGATAATTCCAATTCCATCTTCATCTCAGAATTTTAAATTCAGGTAGTGTATGCTTTCCACCACTTTGATGTTTCGGAAAAAAGGTCTCCCTAGAATAATAGAGTAGGGGATCTTTAGATCTATCACTTGAAAGCGCACCATGACAATCTTTTGATAGGGCTTATCACCTATAGTAGCAGGCAGCTACACAGATCCTAGAGGGACAATGCAAGAATCCCCAAATCTGTATAGAGCTGAGTCAGCCTGGAACAACTCCAAGTTTTTTATGTCTAGGGAATCCAGGGTATCTTTGAAGATGATATCCGCTGAACTTCCCGTATCGATCAAAATCTGGCTAACTTGCTTGGATGGCCACTAATAATGTGTCATCATGTGAGTAGTGGACTCCAACTTCATCTTTGTCAATAAACATAATAGAGATGGTAGAAATCCTTGGCTTCTTGTCGGTACGTACGTTCATTACATGCGTATCCAACGGATGACTGGATAGGGAATAGTGCACATAATTCTTACAGACATTATTCAATAACCCCACCAGGGTAGGTCTTCCCGAGATGACCAGGATACCTTGGTTAGGTCTTGAGGACTTGTCATCCTTGGGGTGCCGCCCTGCACCCAGGACATCTTGTTGAAAATCCGTAACATAATAGGTGAGGTAGTTATTTTTAATAAGTACCTCAATCTGGGTGGTTCGTAGGTCATCACATTGATCTGTAGTGTGACCCTTCTCCCAGTGATACTCATAGAATCTTCCCCTAATTTTCTTAAGTATCTTGACCTTTATATTTCGGGGTTAGGGTGCTAGCAACCCTCTACCTTGGGCATCTTTATATACTTTGGACAGGGGACTTTGAGGGGTGTGAAGTTACGAGTAGCTACCTGAGCCACCCTTCCTGGGTGATCTCTTGCCTGTTAGAACCTGGAGGGCTTCTCGTTTCATGTGGAGGTCTTCTTTGGCCTTCGTCTCTTCCTCTTCTGTCCCTTCTATCATGCTCGGGGTTCCCGTAATGGTCCTTCTTTTCCCTTCGTTAAGTGCTTTGTTGCTGGTCCCTCTTGGGTAGGGTGACCCGACCTTCCTCCTTCAACCTTGGGAGTATCTCTCCTTCTATCTCAATCTAGTCAAGTAGCTCACTTTTGGCTGTCTGGAGTCTATTATCTATCAGTGGATGACATACCAAGCCTTTTCCATCCTTAAGGCCCTCTTCAAACTTTCCAATGCTAGAGGGTGGTCATATGCACCCAACTCTATAACTTCTTCATGATATGTCCTTACAAAACTTTTCAGGGTCTCTCCAAACTCCTGATGCACTAATAACAGAGTGCTCAGATTGCGGCTCGTGGTTATAGCTTCTCGAAACTCATTTTGGAAGGCCATTGCCAACTGGTTGAAACTACTGATGTTGGCTGGCGATAAAATCTTGTACTATCAACGAGCAGGTCCCTCCAATGTTAATAAAAATGACCGACACATCTGCTAATCAGTCAATCTTTAGATAACATCATTTTCCAAAATGTATCTAGATGTAAGGAGGGATCGAATTTTGTAACGTAAGGGGACAGCTACGGTATTTTAAACTTTTTGGAAAGACGGAGCTCCAAGATTTTCTCGGTAAAAATATAGGTGAATGTAGAAGGGTGAATATTATCAGTCCTCGGGTTTTCTCCCAACTCGGCTCCCCCCTTAGCCTTCAATTTATATAGCATTTTTTGAACACATTCCTCAACCTCTTTTCTACTGACAATCGTGATAGCCTCCTTCTCTTAGGCATGCTTTTCATTGAGATAAAGCCTCATGTCCATGGAAGTCAGGTTGTGCCTCATCCTGGTCCCGTTTACTGCATCATAATCTCTCTTGCTATTACCTCTTCTCCTCTCACGCTCTTCATAGATTTTGAAGGGAGTGTTGATATCTAGGAAGGCAGGGGGTTCCTCCACTACTCTTTTGATCACCTTAGCCCTTCTATAGAGTAGTTAGTCCGGTGCCAAGCACCTGGCTTTCAGCCCTGACTATCCCCATAAAGTACCACTACTGCCTGGGGCTTGGCTCTTCCATCTTTCTGGAAGGTGTGGTACTCTCACCTTTCTCAGGCGGGCAGACTCTCCTGCTATTCATTGTCTGATCTCCATAACCTCCTTCTCTAGTTTGTCCGTCCTGTTTATCATAAGTCTGATCAAGTGATCACCATCTAATCGGCATCCTCCTGTGGTGGGAGGGACAGGACAACCCTCATGTGCCAACGTGACCCTTCCGCCACCGCGTGCATTGCTTTCGCTAGAACTGGACAATTCCTCTGTTTCTTTTCTCCGTTCTATCATTTTTTCAAAACTCCAAATATCGTAAAAATTTGTGGGTTGCTTCTGCTCTTTTGTTCCTCGCTGAACAATTCTATAAGTGGCTTTTCATTAGTTTCTCACACACGGCACCAACTGTTGAGGTGTGAAAATAATGCGGCTATAACGTCACCGGATCCACGTCGAAAAGAGTTGATGATCGGATCCTCAAATGCAAAGTCTCACCTCCCAGCCCCTGCAAGACAGTAACACACTTGGAGTAACGTTGGATGTGTTTTCTGACGAAAAAACTCTGATGCCTAAGCCAACAAAAGTATAAGAGAGAAAATAAGTAACACCGAGGAAGGAAAAAGAAAAATATAAAGCTTAGGAAAAGTGGTGTCAAAAAGTGCAGAGGAAACCTTCTGTAAGTGAGGATGAGGTCTAGACAGAAGAGTCAAATCCCCAAGATCAAAGGTAGAAGAAGAAAAAAAGAACCCCTTTACTGCTGATTTTGCCTCCTTATATAGGACCTTTGGAAAGTAAATGAAATGATTTGGTATCGGAGAATGGAAACGATGGGATGCTCTCCCTTAAGATAATGTGCTAGCCGCTTTTTATTTAAGAGATATGACGTACATCAAACCTGTTACTATCAGATTTTCTGGGGTTCGACGAAAAATAGGACAGATAACTGAAATTCGTCAGAACGACGCTTCTTAATGCAAGATTCTTAATTATCAATCATTCCTATTTTTTATGATGTCCAAGAACTGATGGAGATGTCGAATTTTTTGAGAGACAGAAGAAGGATAGTCAAGAATCCTAAAAACTATTCAGTCAAGATTATTATGGAGGACAGAAATCCTAAAAGACCATATTTTTATAAGTAGTGATCAAGAATCCTTTAAAGTATCAATCAAAAATCCTTATATGAGGGTAATTGAGTGACACCATTATAAAAATTCAGGATAACAAATATTTATCTACAAGTTTTTTACATGTCTTTCGAATTTTCGCTTAAATAAATTTTTTAAATATAGGTTGATACATATATAATTAAAAAAAATATATGTAAGATTAAAATTTATTTTTATTATATTTTTATTTATTAATTATTAATTATAATGATGTATTTACCCTCCTGAAATAATGTGATTTGAAATGATGTGATTGAATGTTCTCCGGATCCGTAAGTGGATTGTAGTAAAGGGGGAATTCCAAATTTCCCCCTCACCTTTGCCAAAAAATAAATCACCCCCTCTTGGCAATGTAATTTAATCTCAACCATGCAATTTTTGAAATCAATGATCTTGATTTATTTTGATTTTCAAGAGGGGGGTGATTCATTTTTTACCAAAGATGAGGGGGGAATTTGGAATTGCCCCTTGTAGTAAATTACAAGCTGCCAAATGAGTGTTATTATTATTTTTTTTTTTCAAATTATTAAAATATTCCACGGGGTGCTAGTGGCTTGCAGTAATCCTAACGGCCGTGCAGCTCCTGCATCCGTCTCAGTTGCAGCTGCTGCAGTTTCTGTAGCAGTTGCTCTTCAGAAATCATTCTGACATTAGAATCTGAAACGTCAAATTCATGTCTGACAAACGCATTCAATTTCATTTCAATGTCATTTCATTTGTCCTACTTTCCCGCCCTCTCTTCACATTCAGCATTCGCTTTCAAGTTTGGAATTTGGTTTCATTCACTCTCTTTCTCTCTCAAAGGAAAGGAGTATTGGTGTCATTTGATGGTGTTCCTGCACACCACACATTAGAATTTTAAAAAGTTGAGGGTCCACTCACCGACCAACTTAGTTCAAAGGAGGGGGATAAGTTCCTGCGATAAAAATGGGGGGAACATGTTATTCCAAGAGCATCATGTTCTCAGGCATACCTGGGATACAAAATCGGTAATGTCACGAAACTGCCTAATCAAACACCCATGTGACTCGCAGACACATTCAAAACAAACAAACGAATACAGTACGTTGACAGCAAAGCATTGATTCAAATTGGGTTTGCCTAGATCAAGTTATCAACATCATATTAGCTGCTACTTCCATGGTTAAAAAAGAAAAAAAAAAACATACGGGCCACATGATTCTGCCTTCTATTGTGCAAGTGGTGGGGTAACTGAAAACATCATAGAGTGAGCTGCATATATAAAATCCGTGTCCAAAATCTTTAGGCCTTGATGGGCTGCTTATAAATGAGAAAAAATGTAACCCTGTCATGAGAGCCTGGGTTGATTTTCTGGGTCCTCATTGGTTCGTATTATATATGAAAAAAAATGCACAAATGGGAAATCATTCACTCATTTGATACGTCTCCACTTTAAGCAATGCAACCTTATCAGAAAAACAATCGAGGGAACAGCTATATTTTCCATGCAGGCGATTCATTCCTATTTAGCTCTTTTGCTCTCAATAAAGGCAAAGTGCAATAATAGAACTTACCACGACTGCTAGACACAAAGCTCTAATAAATTTTGTTCTGAAAAGAAAATACAAGAGAAAATTTGAAAAATGATCGTCATTTCACTAATAGCAGATGGCATCTTTCCCTATTGAACTAAAAGATATCCTTGTTGACTTATCAGATCCGAAGGTGAACGTAAGATCTGAAGCATCATTGCTGGGAGGGGCATTGCTAGTACAAGGAAAAGCAAAAATAAGGGGAGAAGTAGATCGATTCACGCCAAAACTGTATGAAGGAATTGCAGTTCCATCTTCTGGCTGATGGTCGCCACTAGCTGCAAATGATGGCAGGATGGATGGCGTAGGAGGCTCGGATGATACCCCAGTAAATGTGGAAACAGGAAAAATGAACCCAGTACTATTATCAGAAGAAAATGTCCACCTCTCGTTAGGCTTTTCAACAGAAATCAAAGGCAAAACCGGTTTAGCTCCCACAGAGTGAGAAGGCTGCATCCTCTGTAAATTTAGCACTTTGCCATCAGCAGCATTTGGGAGAGTCTCTGAGTCATTCTGTTCAATAATTTGAGTAGTTAAACTTGTTTCAAGTGAATCCATAAGCTGATAACACTAAAAAAACAAAAATACTAGATGGCATAATTAACCAAAGCACTCTCGAACTCAGGTTTAAGCAGGCCGATGCTCTGTCTAATTGCATATTTTACTGAAGAATTAACACAATATATATACAAATAAAAATCTGTCATTCCTAAAATATTTCAATAACATCTGCTGCACAATAAATCAAAAAGAATTTTTGCTTACAAGATAAGTATTCTAGAAAAACATCACCTCTAGGGGGAGAGAAAAGCAGCAGCAGAAGAAAACATTCAACCATAATTTTATTTAAAAGTGGAGAAGTATCATCCCCCATGTCATACACAAAATAAACTTTCATTTATGATATCAGTAAGATAATAAAAACAACAAACAAATCAATGACTCAAAAGCCCTGAAATATTTTCAGTTACAAAAACTATTTTATTTCACAAGCCAGATACCATGAAGGTAACAGAGAAACCCTAATTCAAGGATTCAATGTTTTGAGTGTGGGCATGTGTGTATCTCTTTCTTCCTCTCTCCACTTAATTTCTTTCGTTTTATGTGATTAGGGCAAAAAGATTCCACTCTGCTAGTAGCCCCACGAAGGCCTCTATGTTTAACTGACTATAGTTTGCATTTATTTATTATGTATCTGTAATTTCCCAGTTAAGACAACATCTTCAATACCTCGTGAACTGTTTAATAAACAGCCAACTTAAAGCATACCATGTGATACAATCAGATACCTGAGTGTAATACACCCAGGGAGCTCATTCCTAACCACCCATCTTGCTCTATCACAGCCACACATGAACAATGATGGGAAGCAGGATGCTTAGTAGTAACCACCAAAATAATTCAAGGGGCAAAAAAAAAAAAGGATGTCTTAGTATGTTTGGTCCTTGGATATCAATTTTATCTTCCTGATCCCCAATTATTTCTTTCCTATACCGTTCTCCTAATGAAAACATATAACTTCACCACTAGGGGAACTCATCACTTACTTCAAGACCTAAAGGTTGAGCATGACAAGTCCATCTCAACAATGTGAAATAATATTTACTTTATACAACAATCATAGAATGGAAAGGCCAAGATATTGAGGGCAAGCATTCATATGAAATGCAACAATCAAAGAGGATGAAGTACCTCTTTACTCTTGGTTTCAAAATCCTGAGTGCCAGCACTGCCACTTTGTTGAATAGGAAATAAGCTGTCAACTTTTATGTCTGAAGCTGAAGTGGTTTGATCTACATTATCCTTAGGTTCTTTAGCATTCTCCTGAGGAGGAACCTTAAAGAAAGAGTTCACTCCAGCTTCGTTCACCTGTGCAGAATTTTTCTTCTCTCCTTCATGAATCTTCTTACAAGAGTCAAGACCTAAAGTCGGGAAACTATTGCACTCACTTGGTATGGCAGTAGTACCATTGGATATCTGTTTTTTTTCCCACAAAGTGGCCAGCTTTAACTCAGCAGACTTATCTTTAGGAGTGGGTGGGTTTCTCTCAAGATGTTCCAATATTGTCCTAGCCATCTTACTAGAATGTGGATGAACCAGTGAGACACCCAATTCTGAGCTTGGAAATTTCCTATCCACTGCCTGGAATATCGAAGAGCTACTTGTTCCTCCCAATTCTAGATTCTTCTTGAAAGCAGGAAAAAAGCCTTCCGAAATACCGGAATTTCCCATCTTCGAAGTGCCACTTAAAGAAGAACTAAAAGTAATAGATCCTCTGCCAGGAGATTCTTCAACAACATTATGCCGTATCCGGCGAATCGCTCCAACTGATCCATGGCCATTATCCAGTGTATTTCTGCTTGACTTCAACATGGATTTGAATAACAAGAAAGGCATCAAGAATCAAAACTCAATTGGTAACAATTCAGCTTGTCTTTGACATAATGACTAGCAACAAAAATTAAAGATTCAATGAATATTCAGACTCCCGGAAGCATAGGCTACTATTGGCTGCAGTCAATATAAGATAACACAAGAACATAGACAGACCATCTAAACCCCAAATGTAAATTCCTAAAATCATGATTCGGCTATTCATATATGACAAGATGTAATGTTGGACAATGCTCGATCAATGAAATTAGCTTCACGTCCTGCTTGCCCAACAAAATTTACACAAATCCAGTTCTAAGTCTAAACCAGAGAATTGTATTCATGATGGATAACATTTTCACTTAAAGAAAATCAATACTACTCAGACAAATCAATTGTACACAACAAGAGAACTATCCATCCCAAGTATCCAGCAGATTCTTAAATCAATTTTTCAGAACTTTCATATTCTTTTCTTTCTTTGGTTATGTTATTCACCCTTTCAGTTTTAATACTTGTCTAGCATAGGGAAGAAAATGTGCTGTGACCAAGTAATGATGAGTACATCCTCCTCCCAAAACCCACTCCAAAAAAAAAGAGAGTACAAGTCTTTTTGTGATACTGCTGTTTAACATTGAAAGTATAGCTGAAAAAGTGTTTGGTAACCTTTTGTGTGAACCATCCACTTTTCAACTAATATTTGACATCTTGTGATTCCATCCTACAATAATCATGGCTTGAAAGCCATGGCACCTCAATCCCAAAGAGAGACTAAGGGGGCATGTACTAGTAGAAAATAAGCAATAATGACCTATTTGTATAGCAGGAAAACATCCAAAAAAAAGAAAGGAAAGGAAACGGAAACCTCATGTGGGAAAAATGTAATGAGTACGAAGTCCATGGTCAAAAACACTTGAAGCAAAATCCAATGGTACTATTAATGATCAGAAAAAAACATATAGAAAGTTTATCCTAGCATCATATTTACTAAAAATGTATCATTGTCCTATCATGCAAAGGGATAAACAAGGCTGTGCACACCCAAAATACCTGAAGCCAACTGGGAAATAAAGCTGCAAATATATCAGTTCTCCATTAAAAACGTAAGTCATCAACCTTCAGTTCACCGATATGTTACTAACTTTCTAAAATTATGAAACAATAATCAAGTAACATAGCTGAAATGAACATCATCAGGGGCTCTTAATATATTATGAAAACTTCAATCATAAGGCAATACCTGGACATAAGTAGGAGTTTGCAAGTGTTGCAAGGTAGTGGATGTGTTCAGGCCTCTATTTCCATCACCTTGAGTAAGCTGGTGCATACAAAATGAAACAAAGGATAACCCATATGCAATTAATCATGGTCAAAAGCGTCATGGCACAAGTAATATATTTTGAGCATACCTTGGACTTGGACTTGGAAAAGATAGTTCTAGAATAAGGGGTACGAGGAAAATTATAAAGCCCAGATCTTCTTCTTTCACTTCGCGGGGTCAAATAACCACGTTGGTAAGGTAATGTGGCACCTGGCCAACACGTAGATGGCTTAGGGGACATTGATGGAATAAATGGTTTTAACATAAATTCATCATCATTCAGTATTGCCCTTTCATCTTTAGATGATATACTCTTGGAACCAAGGCCTACTTCAGACGTGCGGTTTCCCATATAGGCTTTTGCAATTTCAATTGGTGAAGCCCCAACTTCAACTTGCACCTAAAATTCCACATATAATTCAGATCATTAAGAAATCATATCACACAAGTCAAACACAGATAAAATTTCAATGAATATAACAATCTCTCATTTACATCCATCCACTATTAAAAGATAATTTATGTAACTTCGCTACTTTGATTACTGTCATAAAAAAAGAATATTAATTGATTGAGAGGCAAAATAGAAATAGTTTAGCAAAATCAAATTTGAAAAAGCTAGTTTTCACAATGCATTGTTGAATCTCCATTAACATTGTGCATTTTAACAGAATAAAGAATCGAGAATGAAGGGATACTAAGTTCAAAAGGATGCACACAACATTAATATACAAAGACAAGTCATAGGAGGTATCTATATATGAAATGGTTCTGTCCATATTCACACAGGTACAGTGCAAGTAGTTTGTATACATAGCTTTCAAAGAATGGAATGTTTCTACTCATCCTCCTGCAGATATATTGTAGAAAGCAATGCATTATATAAATACAATTCGATATTGGACTGGAATAAACTAGCAAAACACCCATATTGTGCCGGGATCACTGGAACTTCCATGGTAATCCTATGTATCTTCGCTGGTATGATGCATTAGTTATTTAAATTCACCATCCATTGTTGAATCTACACTAACATTGAGTATTTTCATAGAACAAAAATTCAAAGATGAAGGGACTCTAAGTTCCAAAAGATGCACATGACATTAATGTACATACAAGTCACAGGAGGGGTGTGTGTGTGTTGTGTGTTGTGGGCCCTAGTTGGTTTAACTAGTAAAAACTCTTGAGTGGTACAAGAGGTTTGGGGTACTCCACTCTCATCAGGTTAGAGAGGAATTTAGATTATTTTTCTTTAATATTTTAAAAAAGGAAAAATTGTCTATCTATTTTCTTGTAATATTTAGAAAGAAAGAGAAAGAGAGTACAAGACAATAGGTGAGGATTGTCGTATACATAACTTTCTGAGAATGGAATGTTTATGCCCGTATTCATGCAGATATATTGCAACACGCAATGCATTATATAAACAAAATTCAAGAATTAGCATGATTAATTATGCAAAAGGAGTTGATCTCCTGGCATGTAAACAGTCCAAAATGATTATAAAAATTTATTCTACTCACAGATGACTGCAGAAGTGTGGTTGAGGTTCCCTGTTTAACTTTGCCCAAATCTTCCTGCTTCTCTTTAATTGACTTGCTTGGATTTTTAAGGGAAGCAATAGATCTTTCAGCATTTTCTTTCAGTGTCATGCTTAGATACTTATTTTCTTGTTCAGGAAGGTCAACAGCCCTTGAACGTATAACCTCTACCAATCGATTAATTTCATCACTGCATAGTGAAGAAGTTTAAGAATTTAAATAACTAATACTTCAAACCAGCCTAAATACGCGTGAGTACTATGGATAAACTAGTAAAATGAATGGTTGATGCAATTAAGGGAATGCTGTTTCCTAGGAAACTCTAAGCTTCAGTAATTCAGGATTTCCAGGAAGTTTCTATGTAGGGATAGAGCAGTATTTTCTGCAATCCTGGCACATTAGGGGTGTTTTGCCAATTTAGTCCAGTCCAAGTTGAATTATTAGGTGTTTATTTGATTTTCAATTGATTTAGGTTAAATTTTCTTTATATTGATTTCTACTCTCTTGATTTACGGAACCATAATTCTATTAGGATAAGTGGATGACTATATGTAATTACCTAATCCAATATTTTCTTAGGTTTTGATCAATGGAATATGGAGTCATTTGGTTTAAAATTGAAGACATAATTGTCTAGATGTTTTCTCCATTTCTTTCTACCCTATGCTCTTTCTTCTTGATCTTTTTCTTCTTCTAACTCAAAGCTCAAATAGCAGTTTAAGATACTGTTCATATCAATACTGAAAATATCTATTTACTTGCACTCTCAGAAACTTCAATGTCAAACAAAAAAATCAAAATCCTAAATCCCCTTTTACCAATCTAAATTTCAAATCCATGATTTTCAAAGACGTCTAGCATTAATGGTCCAGGAAAATTTAGTGATAACAAATGCAGATATACCATTTGCTATCAAATAATAACCATATACCTAGAAAAGGTTTTGCTCTTTACTAGCTGCTCAATTTCAGAAAGTCCATCATCAGTTGGTTCATCTCTGTTGTCTAAATTGCACCCATCAAATTCAGATCCATTATTTGATCTATTAGCTGCGCTGCTAGAACCTGGTACACCAATTGATCTGGATTCTCCATGCTGGAAGTAATCAATCACAATGTGAACAGTTAAAAAGAACTACATTTATTTATCTTGAAAATAATCAAAAGAGCATCACAAATACATCCTCCAACTGAAGCTACCATGTAAGCGAAAATAAGCAAATGTGAGTTCTGTAATTTAAATCAACCATGACGGCAGAAACCAAAACTAATAAAACTGATAATAAATGAGAACTTCCTCCGTGACAAGCACTAAGCCATTAGAATAATCAGATCATCGTTACCTAGACATTAATTTTAAAAAAAAAAAAAAGAGTTTTTCATGGAAATTCAGCAAAATGGAACAAAAAAATAGTTAATACCAACTTTAATGTGTGAGAATCAAGTGTGAATGCTATGGAACATTAGCGCAGACTCTTAATAGCAGAAACATAACAAGATTTGTCAAATTAAACCGTACATTTAAACCGCCATCATCTTCCGTATTTTCCTCTGCCTCCGTGTTCAATAAATCTGTTCCATAATAATTATAAATCTATTAGGATCATTCCATAGGAAATTAAAACAGTTAGCTTCGATTAACAAACAAAAGATATTAAATGTGTATCAAATATGTCTTATTAAATAAATACAATTTACATAAACTGAAACCAATCTTGATATTGTGAAACGGATTGAAAAACCCTAGCTAATCAATCACATTTAAAAGGAAAAATAAACAATGAACTCTAAAGAGCGACTTGGACGAACCCTGATCTTCTTCTTGTTCTTGATTGTTAGGAGCAGGAAGGGAACAATCGGGAGACTTAGAGAAAAGAGACGGAAAAATTCGTGTTGCACCGCCGGATATGAGCATGCAAGCTGGGTCAACTAGCTTCACCAGCCACCGAGACCGTGGTTGCGGCCGCGCGTACGGCTTACAAGGCTCTTTCCGTGACTGCGGTTTCCTGTACTTTCCACCGGCGCCACGTTCAGGGGCATTTTGCGCCAATGATAACGACGCCGTTTCATCCTTGTTTTCCATCCCTGCTCCGGCTTCGCCCAAATACACACCCGCACTCTGTTTACAGCGGAAGCGCGCTTTTTTACTGTTTTCACTTTTGCTTTTTGGTGTTTTGTATACGTCGAGCCTAGCCTAAACTAACAAACCAATGATACAGTACGTGAGGAACAGGAAGAGAAGGAAGATGTTCGCGCACGAGTTAAGGTTTTGTAGGGCCATCAAATGTTAATTTACGTCATTACCTGT
This sequence comes from Trichilia minutiflora, assembly GCA_035590515.1. NCBI lineage: Eukaryota > Viridiplantae > Streptophyta > Magnoliopsida > Sapindales > Meliaceae > Trichilia > Trichilia minutiflora. The sequence goes on from JAVXUL010060735.1 coordinate 15,802, forward strand.
TTAATTTTTTTTTTTTAACCCGAAACTCCAGCTTGCTCAGAGCTTTCGGATTATTCAAATAGATCCTCCGAGTTCTTTAGACTATATTAAGAAACTGTTTAGAGTAATTTTTTAAATGTTTAAAAATTAATTTTTATTTTTAAAAAAAAAAATTTAATTAAGATAAAATTTTTGTTTAAAATTGTTTGATATAATAAATAAAATAATTTTTTTTTATTAAAATTATTATAAAGGATATTTGATTTGATTAAAGTAAAATATTTGAATGAAGGAGTTAAGAAGGATATTTTTAGAATAAAACAAGTATTATCTATACATTTAATAAGCAGAGAAGAGAAAACTCATCTTTCTCATCTTTTAAAAAGATCTTTTTTATACTTTAAATATAAAAAGTCTTTTTATTTTTATTTGTTTGGCCCAACTTTCAATAAAAAGAGATTGAGAAGTAGTAAAAAAACTGGGACAAACAGGCACTAAATCGGGACAAATCTAATATCTATATTCTGAAATGTGAATTCACATTTAATTTAATTTAAGTAAAGATAATAATTAGACTCAAAATCGAATCCAAAACTTATAAATAAGGAATACATCATTTGACCATCTTTCTGGGCCATTACCTGTTTAATCGGTTTATATAAAATTCAAAAATTATTTTTTAAATATATATTATAATAAAAAAAAGAAAAAAAATCATAAACACTCATTAAACCAAACCAATGATACACTCGTTAAAAATTAATTTGTTTAATTAATAATATATTTTTTTAAAATTTTCACACACTCAAAATCTTTTTTAAAATTGGTCAAAAAAAATGAGCTCTTAACCTCTCATGCTCTTACTTTCATAAATTTTTCCTTAAAAAATTGAAGCAAGTATGTCAATAATGTTAAAAAACAGACAAAACTACGAAAAAAAAAAAGGAGAGAGATCTCTTTGTGTGATTTTAATTAGAGAATGCTACCTCGTTTTCATATCATGATGTGTCAAAGATGGTTTATTTTACAGCTTAACAAAGAGCATATCCTCTAGTAAACAAGTTACAAGAAGACATTTTATAGGCAATATGGAAATAAGCAACCTATTTTAATTGAGAAAGATTAAGATACTTAAAAGCTGTAAAACAACTTGACAGAGAGAGAGAGCAAGCAACACGATGCTCCAATATAAATGCAAATCCATCTCTGCACACAAGTAGTTAACAATCGTATTACCCACAGAGGATGAACAACCTAACAATTACCACACCTATATTCAAACATCCTTCGTTGCTAAATAATTCTAGCTCCATGGTTTAATTTACGCCAAATGGAGTCTAGAGATCAGCAATTTCGAATTGACTTGTAATCATGGATACTCTGTTGACTGTTTACAAGCAATGGATTCACTCTCTGGCTTCTGTACAGAGACTTTGTCTTCGTCTTCAGCAACAGCCCCTATGTTGATGCCAGCCAGAATTTGACTTGGATCAGAAATTTGCTCTGCTTCAGGCTCCAAACTAAGCTGTTCTGAATGTGGAGAAATGGTTGCAGTCTACATTAACCAATGTAGTCTTCTGAGAGGGAAGTTTGGGAAGCGACTTTCTAAGGGTTTTCTTGGAGGGTTGTACGGATGATCCTCCAAAAGAAAGGTAATGATCATGCCCTGAGTCTTTTTTGCTGCAATTGACAGAAACATATTCAGGTAGTTTTTATGTGAATATTGCCATAGGGAAGAGATGAGACATCTAAAGCCTCTGAAACAGGGACCTTTCTTTTGATTTAGCTTTCAAATCTACATCCCTCTGACACTTTATTACTCCTGGGAGTATGAAAGGGGGAAAATAAGTCTAGCTTGCATAAGAATCCTTACCTTAGGCGTATGATAGTTTTTGTGTTTGTGGTAATTGATGGCGCACAAGACGTTTTGGTTTGCTGCCCATATAAAATATGGAGTATTAGTTGAGCAATAATACACTAAATCTACTTTTGCAGAATAAGGAAAAAATTGTGAGAACACAAGCTATCAGGGAAAGATGAGCAGGACTAAGTGCATATACCAGTTTTTTGGGTGTGCCTGAATCAAGACCTTTGATGCTTCCAGAAAACTTCCTGTCATTGGATAACCTCCACTTAGTTGCAATGGCAAGAGGCTGTTTTGAGGTAACAGAACAAATTTTCCCATCTTTGGTCTTCTTTGTAACAGTTGCTACAATCTTAGGTTGTGAGGCCTTCTCAATCACTTCCCTACCTAGACCTTGTGTGGAGTTACTAGAATTATTTCTTTCTTCAACTTCTGATTCCTATTAAATACAAATAGTGTTTAGATGTATATCAAATCAGAGAAAAAGAAAGTGAATGTGCTATTTAAAGTTGTTGCACCTTCTGTAAAGCCAAACCAATTAATTCCTCTTGGAGGATTAATTTCTCTCCATCTTTCTCAGTCAAATTGTCAACAATTATACCCTTGGCTGCTAGCTCAATAGGATTAGCATTCACATTGGGATCTTCATTTTGTGAAATACTGCTATGACCTATATTTAGGTTTTCCACAATCACAGTATCCACGACAGAGTTGGGAGCCTCACTTTGATGGTTCATCACATCTCCAATTCTGAGATCAGTAGCATCCATTGCGCTCTAACAATTCAAAAACATTTAAACAAATTAAACCAGGAGACATAAAAAGAAAAAGAAAATCGTCTAAGAGCAGCAAACCAAAGTCATAACTGTCTTAGCACTTATTTCAAACCTTCTGTTGATGAGAAAACTTGAGACATATTAATGAACAAATAAAAAGCAAACAAGTACTTGAATTTTTTTCTTTTTTATTCTTCTGTTTGGTGATATTCGTGTTGCTATGAAATAAAATTTTGACAGTAGACTCAACTAACTTCCTAGGCAACAATAGAAACAAATTTCTTTGAACCATGCTATCTTAGCAACTAAATAGTAAACTGAAAGTTCATTTCCCAGATAAAACAATTCAAACATACCACATTGTCAACATATAGCATAAAATCACGTTCACTATTATCCAAAAACAGGCATTGTAGACAACATAAACACAATTATCATTATGAAAATAGAGATTTGCTTACGGACACATTTATCCAAATTGTATATTCAATAGTTGAAAAGTAACCTTCATCGTAGTAACAAGATTACAAATTTAAAATGACGAGAAAGTTATGTATCAACGTCTCTAACAAGAGACCACGACGACTCTTAGGTGAAACCAACAACTAAAAACACAAAACCCACCAAAATTCAAAATCTTTTACTCATAAAAGTAACCCCTTTCTGCTAATTCTCAAAAACCAGAAGAGAAATTTATTAGCATAGATTCATGCATAATCGTTGCCAAGGAGGAAGATCCACCCAGATACAGAAATGAAGTAGAATTTATTATAAAAAAGAGTTTAATAGTACAACCACTCTCCAAAATGAAGTGAATGCGAACATCAGATCAAAAAGACCCCCATCGCGTTGCTTTGCAGATGGTCTCTCGTTTCTCTTTCAAATGGATAAAATATATAAAATTTGTACTTCTTTTTATACTATTGGGGCCAGTGAAGGCTAATGAACCAGAAAAAAAAAACGAAAACCAAGTAGGGGAGTAATGGTGCTTTAAATAAGAATTAAATCGAGAGAGTTGAGACTGGAAATGCCTGATTTGGGTTCACAAACCACATTGCATCTTCATTAACTAGAGGGTTAACAGAGAAAACTTTAAATCCGGGCACATGCAGTTGCAGACGGTTGAAATTAAATGAACAACGTGGGGGATGTTCTCTGTTTTTTTTTTAAATTTATTTAAATAGATAATTTGGTGTCAAATTTTTTTTTTATACGAGGAAATCCCGTTAGTCAGCCAACGCGAGAGATCCACCAGGTCCTCAACTATCCTAATCCTAAAACAGTATTACTAGGACAGGAGAGAAAACTTTAAATCCAGAGTACATGCAGTTGCAGACGGTTGAAATTAAATGAACAAAGTATGGGATGTTCTCTGTTTTTTTTTTAATTATTTATTTAAATGGATAATTTGGTGTCAATTTTTTTGTTGGATACGAGGAAACCTGTCCGTGAGCCAACGCCCCTGGAGATCCAAGCCCTTGACTCCCTAAAACAGTATTATTAGGATAGAATTTGGGCCTAAACAAAAAAATATCTCGTAGTATTTTAAGATTGACAATATCAAAGGAACAGATAAAACTTGTCTATTACTCTTTCAAAGATTACAATTCATTGTAATCAAACATTGAACTGCGTGCCCTCATCACACCAGCCACTCATCCGCCTATCAACGAGCCACACCCCTTGGGGGCAATTTAAATGTGAAAATTTTACACTTTTGGATGTGTGCTGCTCACATATTACAAACTGTCATAAAGTTTTACAAATTTTTCCTAGCAAAGTAATATTGAATAGAAGTTCAAGAGAGTCCATCACTGTAAATAACATGAATAACCTTGCACATAAAAGTATTTCTCTAATATTATAGTTCACATCAATCTTCAGTTAATAGAATAATAATTTATAACAATATTTAGTTGATATTTTTAAGGGCTTTTTTTAATCATTGCGGAGAATGAAGATTTTTTTTTTTCGTAATCGTTGTGAAGAATGAAGATATTGATAATCTTCCTAAAAAGAGTTTTAACCAATCAAGTACTCAGAATAAAATTTATGAATAAAATATGTGATAAGTTAAATTTTATTAAAATAATTAATTAAATTATAGGTAAATTTTAAATTAATTTAGTTTATTTTTTAGTTTAATTGGATTAATTCTATTCCAATTATGGATTTTGTATTTTAACTAGAAACAGTATCGTTTTGATTGAAATTAGATGAGATTTTAATAGGATTTTTTAATAAAATTTAAATTTATAATTTATTTTAATAGGATTTTTTTAATAGAATTTAAATTTATAATCCTAATTAATTTAAGATTAATCTAAAGTTCTCTAAAAACCATATAAATACCTTTTTTTAATATTTAAGAATCTTTTATTGAATTTAAAGACTCAAAGCACTAAAAAACTACAACTAAGTGGATGTCAAACATTTAAAGTTTTTCTTTTCTTCTTTTTTTTATTATTTTAATTTAAACTTTTATTTAGTAATTTAGTTTTTATTTTATCTAGGGATAACTAAATTTTTTGTTAAGATTTAATGATGTAACTTATTTAAGAATTACTTTATATTATTTTGAATGATGGATTAATAGATTCAATTTTTTCTATCTTTATGTTTTGATTTATTTTCTTTAAATTAATTAATATTCTTGTGCTTGATCACTATAAAAATAATTTTAGGATTTGTATAAAGTACTGACAGGAGAAATATAAACCATGCATTAAGAAAACAAAAATAAATAATTAAATAAAGAGATATATTTAGTTATTTGTGATATTTTTATATTAATCCTGATATTAATGGGTTTAATTAATAATTAAAAAACTGACCGATAATCGATATTAATTAAGTATTATGTTAATATTTTGACAAAAATTTAATATGATAAATTGATTAAGATATTCAAAACTATATCGTTCTTCTTTTTATATTTGTAATTCTTAGTAGGTTAACCTTGACGCCTTAACTCTTATATTTATTTAATTTAAATTAATTATTAGCATCATTTTTTTATTTTTTATGTTAATTTTTGTAAGAACTTACTTTTATCCTTTAATTCAATCACTTAGAATACAATTAATTAGTTATTCTTTTAAGTTTGACACCTTAAAATACTTTCTTTGGTATTATTACTATGGTTGACCCTATATACTTGTAAAAAATCTAAATAAAATTTTTACCACCGTTACTAGGAAAAGATGTCTAATTGTTGCCTAAGTCATTGAATTATTTAGTTTTAGTTTAATTTTAGTTTATTTGTATTTCTCTTTTTATTGCTGATTTAGCAGTAGTTTATACATTTAAGGAGATCCAAGAATTCAAGTAACATTGATTTAATGTCTTTCAAAAATCTATGGAGCTAATAGAACCAATAAACGATCAAAGATGAAACACAATCAAATTGAGCTAGTAAACCCACTCATAATAATGAGTCTGAAAGACTATCAATAACTAATTATTGGAGCATCATTATCATGTATTCGACTTAGTGATATTGCGCGAAATTATGAGCTGAAGACATTATACTTTAATATACTACTTTCATTCCATGAAATGGCTATTAAGGATCCGTTGACTTTCATCAAAGAATTCTATAATAATATCCAAGCATTCTCATTAAATAGAATAGAAGAAGATTATTTACATCTTAGATGTTTTCTATATACTTTAAAGGTCTAAGCCAAGTTATGTTTGATAAACCTTCTTGAAAGATCGATAGATGTTGGGAAGAAATCTATAATAAATTCATGACAAAATTTTACTCGTCCCAAAAGATGGTAAAGTTTAGAAATAAAATTCGTTTATTCAACAAATGGAGAAAGAGCTTTTCCATGAAACTTAAGATCGCTTCAAGATACTACTCATATAGTGTCCATACCACCAGTTCTCACTGCCCTTACAAGTACAATTCTTTTATGATAGATTAATGATCACGTGCCAAACTTTGATTGATATAACTATAGATGGATACATGGGTGATAAAATTGTGGAGGAAGTTCAAGATATCTACAAAATATTGGCTGTTAACTCACAACAAAAAAGTTACTTAAGGAAGAAAAGTGAGAGTTTATAAAGTTTTAGTCCCGACAGGTATAGCTATACCGGTTATCGATATTTTAAAGCAAGTTAAGCTGCTATTAAATCGGTAACAATCGAATAAAAAGTAATATGCCGTTGTAGAATGGTTAGGCATAGTACTCATCAATGCCAAATACATAACACCCCAGCATTAACATATAAAGAGATGAACTACATGAAAATATATGGATAGAAACCACCTAAGAATGAGTCAAATTCTAATACATACAATTTAGGGTGGAGGAATCATTCAAACTTCTCGTAAAGGGATCAGAATACGTTAGGGTCATAAGGACCATCAAGTTTTCAAAATCATAGAATATCATATCAATAGTAACATTAGCCACCTCATTAATAAATGATAACTCTGAAAAAAATTATCATTGAAAGACTACTGAGATAATATATAACACTCAAGATGCTACTATAAAGAAACTAGATGTCAAGATCGATCAAGTGGTATAAAATCATCAAGCAAGCATTCATAACGCGAAAGTTTAAATAGGCCAATTGGCTAAGGTAATAGATTAAAAAAAACTCAGGACGATTTTCAAGTAATACAAAAGTTAATCCTAAAGAATGAGCCATGATAATAACCTTAAGAAGCAATAAAATTTTGAAAGATTCAATTCCTCAGCATAAAAAAGAGAAGGACAAACAGGTTTCTAGGAAAGAAGGTACTTTCAAGTAATCACAGGTAGAAAATTCAATACCAGAGGCCGAGATACTACCTTATGTAGATAATATGAAGCTATATATGTCACCTATTCTATTTTTACAATGGTTGAAAGAACAAAGTGATGGGAAAAACTTTAACAGATTCCTAGAAAATTTTCAAAAGTTACAAATCAATATTCAATTCGTAGAAGTATTAGCCTAGATACTTTCCTATGCTAAGTTTTTAAAAGGATATCGTTAACAATAAATAGAAACTTGAGGAATACATGATCATTGTGTTAACTGAGGAATACAATGTTATTATTCAGAATAAATTATCACAAAAATTAAAGGATGCAAGAAGTTTTACTATTTTATATTCAATTTGTCAAGTAAGATTTAGTAAATGTTTATGTAATTTATGAATAAGTATTAATTTAATGTCTCCTTTTTTTTTAAGAAACTAGGAATAGGAGAGCTAAAATTAACTATATTGTCCCTTCAGTTGACAAATAAATTGATCAAATATCCACTTAAGGTAATCGAGGACATACAAATAAAGGTTGGTAAATTTTATTTTCTAGCTTATTTTCTGATATTATAAATGAAAGAGGATATTGAGATACCAATAATTTTAGGTCATTCATTTTTAGTTACTGGGGGAGCATTGATAAGTGTACAAGAGAAAAATTAACTCTAAGGATGGATAGTGAGACTCAGGAATTTAATGTCTTTAGAGTTTTAAAATATCCTTCACCTAAGGATTTATATTCTTGGATAAACATCCTTGACTTAGTTGTTCATTAGATATTCACTAAAAAATAATCCAAGGATTTTATAGAAGCACGTATTACTTTGAGTGCAAAAGAGAGTGAAAACATTCATGAATTGGTAAATAGTGTATTTAAATTGAAAGGGTTAGGATACCAACCTAAGTCTAGATTTAAAGAAGTAGGGCAAGAAAAATCTAAACAATACCCGTCTATTGAGAAGCCATCCATATTAGAGCTAACAACTATTAACCCATCTAAAATATGCATATCTAGATAGTTCTGAGACACTCTCAGTGATTATCTTATCTAGGCTTACTACCATAGAGAGAAAAAACTATTACGGATCCTTAGAGAACACCGGACAATAATAGCCTAGATCATAGTTGACATTAAAGGAATTAGTTCCTCTTTATGTATGCATAGGATCTTTATGAGAAAAAAAATCATAAGCCAAGTGTAAAATACCAAAAGAGACTAAATCCTAACACAAAAATGGTAGTAAGAGTTGAGGTTTCAAAACTTTTGGATGAAGACATCATTTATCCTATTTCTGACAGTCCTTAGGTTAATCTAGTTTAGGTAATGCCTAAAAAAAGGGAGATGACAGTCATTTCAAATGAGTAAAATGAATTGATACCTACTAGAATTGTGACTAGTTAGAGAGTGTGTATAAATTATAGGAAATTGAACATAACCACTAAAAAAGACTATTTTTCCTTACCTTTTATTGATCAAATGCTTGAAAGGTTAATAGGTTATGCATATTATTATTTTCTGGATGAATATTCAAGATACAATCAAATCCTAATTGCCCTAGAAGATTACCTTCACGAGCCCTTATGATACTTTTATATATCGATGGATACCATTTAAACAATACAATACACTCGTCATATTTCAATGATAGATGATGAAAATTTTATATAACATGGTCGAGCATATCATCAAGGTAACATGGTCAAGCAAATGGTTTTTCGATATTGCTTGTCAAATTTAAAACAAGTACTTCAAATATGCAAAGAAACCAATCTTGTGCTTAACTAGAAAAAATATCATTATATGATAATGAAGGTTCTACGGCCTAAATCATGCATAAATATAAGTTTTTCATGCCCAAACCCTAGGCTAAATTTCATGAAAACCAAGTGGAATCAAGTGTGCTAACCTTAGGGCTTTTAGTAGACAACTTGGTAGCTTTTCTTTTTGATGAAGATGAGAG
>JAVXUL010060756.1:0-10228 GCA_035590515.1 Trichilia minutiflora
AAATATTTTATTACTTTATCAATATATTTGCAAAGCATTTTTATTGGATTAATCATTTTCATTCATTTAGTTTTTAATTTTTTTTTAAAGCCAATTCACCCCCCTCTTGGTTTGCCTACTGGGCCATCACAATTCACTCTTAATTGATCCAAATTATCAAAGTTTCGCCAAGAAACTATGGGAGCAAAATTTTGGCCACCAAGGGAAGGAAAACCCATATTTTTTTTGTTCATCAAAAATAAAAATTATCTAATAATTATCCTAATTTTTCTTTTTATATTTTTCAATTTAATTAATATTTAATTAAATAAAATATAAGAAAAATAAGGATGCCAGTTGTGTGGTTAAGATAGAGCCACATCTCATACAAATCTACCCTTTATTTGTTATATAAGTGTAAGGCCTAGATTATGCCATTTGTCAAAATTTTATTTACTAGGATGAAATCTTAACATATATCACTTATATCATAATTAAGCTTAGGTTAATGAATCAAATTGTCTTAACTTAATATATTAAACTAATGCACAATTGAAATAGAAAATTTTAGAGTCAATTTATGATAAAACTTAGTAAGTTCCCTATAAACTGGTAGTAGCCGATACAATCGAATTAAACTTTTAAATTTTTTTATTTAATTAATCTTCAACAAGACTAATTAAATATGTCTACAGATCAATAGTAACACCTAGTCATGCAATATGACCCCTAGATTATAATGAAGTGCAAAGTGTCAATAGTGAATCTTTCCATCATCAATTACCCTATAATTCAATTCTTCCATCACATAATGCTCTGATCAGATCAGGTTTATACTGTAATTGTCAAACTCTTTTAGATCTGATGCTATGTATAATAAATAATAGATTACCACTCTATTGTTTATCATAATTGAGAATACAATCCTTACAAAATGGAATGCCCCGACTAAGGACTTTTAAGTTGATCTAAATTATTCACATAGAATATTCTACTTTAAACACTAAGGCTGACGGATCCTTTCTCGAACATTCATATACCTTTATGAATATCTTACCATATCTAATAATTACCTATCATAAGCCTTAATACAGACTTGTCTTGAGTAGTATCAAAATATGGTAATTCATTCAGAAGGCAACCATGATGTTGTAAAGTCTAAGGATCACTTACACAACTGATACAATGAATGTCTAATTGAAAATTAAGTTTAATTAGCATTTGAAAAACTCGTGTAAGTTTATCTAATAAACTCATACTTAACCAATGAGCATCTATACACTTTCTTTAGTATCCTTATATGAGTAATCTATAAGATCAATTGTCCTTTATCGTATAGAGTAAGGATAGTATATACTAGTTTTTTCGATACTATGAAGGTCATATTTTATAGTCCTACGACTATCAACATATAATCTCATGAATATTAACTCATCATAACAATTTATATTGCATACGTTCTTTGAGCTTTATCATGACATGTAAATCAAAATATATATAATATGATAAAAGCTAATATAATAAAAAATACTCGTTTTAGTAATCAAAAGGTTTATAAGAGATTTTAAAGTCACAATCACAAATCACATCGTCATTGATTTTTAAAGTATATATCTCTTTTAGTTTCATTAAAAGGAGCATAAATTGATGAACATATCCACATCTTATACTAAAAATCTAATAATTTTTCAAGACCTCATCTCAATGACATCTAATCTCAGTAAAACATCAAATCACTTGTAATCAATTCATCCATAGGTTCATAATCTTATTATAAATCATCCAATCACATTAGATCTAGATGATAAAATAATTTTTTACCAAAAATTATAATTGGTTAAGTTTTACCCATATTTTTTTTCTTTTTGATTTCAACTAAATACAAGTAAATCAACTCTTCGAACTTAATCCTAACATACCTTAATACCATTTATAAGATTTTAAAGCTAGATCCATGTAAAAACATAAGTAATCCAAGCATCTCATACTTTTTTAAACATATATCAAAATATGTGCAAAATCTAAGATAGAATAAGATTTTTACCTATTCCAAGCTTGATGATTTGATGAAGATAAGTTCTAAAAGTGTGAAACTTCTTCAATTAGCACCATCCATATGTAGAGGAAGCCATGGCCAAATTTTAAGGGAGAGGAAGCTTGGTTTTCCCTTTTTCATCCATATCCCTTTCAAATGGAAGAAATAAATGCATACACTCACATATACACAAATATATATGTATATATATGTTCCCTTGATTTTTTATTTAATTAATTTGATATTTTTCCAATCAATATCGAATATTTAATACTTAATATCAATTTTTATCTAAAATTCACTTTACTTAACCATTAAGCTAAATAGTGGATAAATATCTATCAAGGGTATTTTTGTAAAATCAATCATTTTATACTTTATTCTAAACTAAGTTCTTTAATTTAGATTTAATCTTTTGACTTTAAAATCATATTTTAAAGTCCTTTCATAATCTCCATTATGAACATATCACGTAACTTATATTAAATTACATGAAATATATTATATGCATACTAACTCCTTAACACTTCAAAGAATTATCAAAACATATAACACACACACACACATACACACGTATATATTATTTGGCCCTATATTATCGTAGAAGTTGCTATTGCTTAATGGATAATATTTTGATCTCTCCCATATCTTTATAAATATACAAGAATGTTAGTGTAACCATAATGGTTCAACGTAAGTTAGATGTGAACTGATACCAAACTCTTTGGCTCTACTCTAAACTCTTCAAAAGCTCAATAATTATGGGAAACATCTAGCAATGTACCATAGTCTTTAATTCATGATAAAGAATATTTTCAAACTTTACATTAATTAAATGTACCATATAGGTTATGACTTTTCATTGTCCAATCCTAATCGAGTAAGGGTTCATATAATGTTAAATCCCTAATTTCAATTTATTCATAAAACGTTGATCAACATGTCATGGACTCGTCCCTATGAACTCTTTGTGCGACATTTAAAGTTCTATGTTCATTAATTCAATCAATTAGAAATATGCTAACCTTTATTGTTGGTGAAGACTACAAAACCTAAGATGTTACACCAAGCTTGGCCATGAGAGAGAAATGGATAAAAAGCTTAAAATTTTATAATTTTTGGCTTAATTTTTTGAAGCAATTGAAATCTGACCTATTTATATTACTACCCTTGTTACTCAAATGACCATATGAACAAAGTCAATAATAAATAAATCCCAAAGCTTATCAAACAAGCTTTGTAATAATTAATGGTAAAATAATTAATTTGTCCACATCAAATCATTTAATGCCAAATTTATCCTAAAGCTAATCAAATAACCTTTGACTAACTTTAATCAATTTCATTTATATTGTCTAATATTAATGGAGTATTATAACTTACATTAAGTTATAATTAAGTCAATGGATTAAGCTCTTACGTTTGTTAAATAATTTAACGTGTAAATGATTTATACTTTTTGATTAATTATCATCATCGAGAGCGCTAGCTCTCTTAGTAGATAATAATTAATAATTCTTTTTTATAAGCAAAGATAAGCATATTGTTATTGTTACCTCTTGGATTTACTACAGTGTTAGTCGTGACACTTAATCAACCTCTCAACCCTATTTCGAAGTCTTTGAATGCTCAATGGTTATGGTTAATATCTAGTAATATACTATAATCCCTACACAACAAAAAAAATCTTCATTAAACCATTTAACTTTTAATTGTACATATCATATAGGTTATATCTTTTCGTCATCTAATCCTGATCAGTGCTTTTTCAAACTGTTGATCATTATGTGCTGAACTCGTCATCGTAATACTATTTTGTGTGACTTGATTTAAGTTATGGCCAAAAACTTAGTTTTTATGCATTTACCAATATCAACTAAGAAACTTGAATTTAGTTAAGTCAACAAAAACTTAAGATTCTATCTATCGAGTTAACAAATTCCATCTTGGGAGTCATTCACATCTTAATATAAACAACCCATGACTAAACCAGTTTCTCATACAAGACGTGATTAGTCTCATATTTATACACCTTATGAACCATATATATCAATATTAGTAATGACTATAACATCTTAGGTCAAAAGATTATTTTTCATACTAGTACAATCAAATGATGAATCACTAACTGCATATAGTGATTCATTATTTCTTTGGTCACGTTTAAGAAATAGTTCTCTAACTGTTAATTCACACTAGTATCTTAATGAAATGATATTCATTATCACTCGTATTGATATCATCTCATAATATTCACTGAAAATATTCAATTTGCCTACTATATGATATCGATGACTAGTTGATAGTGTATACATAGGGAACAATTAAATTATATAGGTAATTTATATATATACTACATTTATTAATATGATTAGAAAGAGGAAGCAACTTATAGAAATGAATAAGAAAAATTTCTTCATTAACAAATATGTACAATATTTATTATTTAATGATCCAATACAGAATACCTTGAAGCCGATAACACGAATGGTTTCTAGGCGTATAACACTAACAAACTCTCACTTGCACTAAAGCCATTTCTTATTGTATCTTATTTTATCTTATAGCTATCATTTTAAAATATTGGTCTAACTGCTTTAGTGTCATCACTTTAATGAGAAGGTTAGTAACATTATCTATTAAAGATATTTTCTATATTATTATCTCTTCAGCACTAATAAATTCTCTTAAAATATAATACTTCTACTGAATATGTTTAGACTTCTAATGTGCTCTCGATTTTTTACCCTGTGCAATGACATGTTAGTATATACCCTAAGATCTAATGATGATTTTGGATATTTAGTATATTTATTTATTATGTATCATGACATTATTAATTAATATAGATATATATTATTTTATTACTATATATCAGTGTATTTAAATAAATATAATAATACCCTTAGAATAATATATTTATTTAAATACTAGTCTTAAATATCTCTAGTCAAGTATTATTACAAATAAGAAAATAATAATACATTAACACTAATATGTGTAGTAACTGATGACGACTTGAGATGAGTTATGATATGAGATATAAAGTCAATACATGGGTATAAATGAGTGAACTAATGTATTTGATTGACTCGTCATAAGAATGCACATGGATTATTATATGAGTATCATGAGTGATTCTGGTAGTGACAATGGTGTGATTGATCTTTTTATTTGAGAACATTATGGTCCCCAATATTGTGAATGATATGTTTTGATATGTTCAAACATCATCCATAACAAGATATACTATAAAAAATAATATATATGTTTGATCAATATAGGATTTGTTCCTTCTATATAACAAGAGTGATACCTTTAGTTCCTTTAATTGAGTATGATTATGAAAATACATGGTCAAACTCAAATGACTCAACATGTGATATTGATCTTATTTAGTTGAATAATTGCACATAGGATATCCATAAATGCTCAACTCATTAGATTCATAACTCAGAACTAAATTTTAATCCTTCTTTAGTACTTAAGAATTATTTTTAATGCTTACTAATATTTCTTCCTAAGATTGGCTAGATATCTACTAGTCACACTTATAGCATAAGTTATATCAAGTCGTGTATATAGTATAGCGTATATCAAGCATCAATAGCCAATATATAATGTACACTACATATTCGTTGTCGCTCTTCAACTGTCTTTTAACCCATATCATTTGAAACATGAAGAACATTACTAAAGAGCAAGAGATATCTCTTAGAGTTTTTTATATTGAATCATTTCGGCATCTTTCCAATGTATGACTTTTAGGATAATCTAATTATCCTTTTCGATCTATCTCTATAGATTTGAATCCTGAGAATATAGATCATGTCTCTCAAATCTCTCATGAAAAAGTTCTAGATAACCAGATTTTAACCTCTACCATCATGCCTACATCATTACCTATTATAATATATCATCTACATATAATATCAAGAAAGTAATAGCATGATACCTAACCCACTTGTATAAAAAAGGCTTATTTGGGTTTTTGTAAAGCTAATCGATTTGATTGTCTCATCAATTTGAATGTTCCAAATCCTCAAAGCTTACTTCAATACATAAATGGATTGATACAACTTGCATACCTTATACGATTTAATAGAGAATACAAAACTAATAGGCTATTTCATAAATAGATTTTCTTCAATCAAACCAACAAGAAATGCTATCTTGGCATCTATTTACAAAATCTCATAATAATGATATGTAACTATTATTGGAGATATTCCCTAGAACCAATCGTGTTATATTGTTGGAGGCTATCATCGTATTATATATATACTATAAATATTAATTGTAAATTTGTTTACAATTAATAAATGGCATTTATTATGTCATTTTGCATTCCATCAGTTATGGTATTAATTGATAATTTGATTATGAATGCAAAGTGAGATCCTGTGATATCTTATGCGTTAAGACTCTATCTAGAATGTGTAGTGGGCATGAGAACAGAGTCTATGATTTGAATATATCCAAATAAGTTTTTAGTTGAGGTAATGTCATTAAGGACGATGACATTGCATGACCGGTATGTTTTGTTACTGTCAATGATTAGTATTCACTGCTAATAGTTGGGTGACGAGTCTCATGTCACAAGAGCATAAATATGGGTAGTGCGTTTGTGAACGTATTACTAAACGTGATCAATAGCGATGAGTCATATGGGTAGATGTCCACTGTCAATGATAAGTCGCACAGTTGTACTAGTATACCATTAGTCCTTAACCTGAGATATCACGGTTGCTCTCTACACTGAGACAAATCATTCACTTGTGTATATCGTATCGGGCTAGCCACGCTTGATGAAAGAAGTTTGATGAAAATGTGTTCTTTTTGTACAAGGACAGGTGATGATCAAGATAGAATCTGTTGCCTTGGATATCTGAGCTTGAGGTCCTAGGTAAGGATGTCATACACGGAGATCAAATCTTTGGCCAAAGTACACTTATTCGAAAATGTGCTTTCGGATAAATGGATCCTGTATATGATTTGAGTTTTTGATCCTATGATTGAGTTAAGGGTTTGACTATACCATGACCCGCACTCAATCGGGAGTCGACACTAGAACGACTTTACTATATACACGTACGACTTTGAGGGCTGATTTAGAATCTTTATTCATCATGTTTGGGGGTCATGATATCTTCTTAAAGATCACTCATGATCATTGATAACTTTTATTATAAAGTATTGTGTCAAAGTGTTGCAAAATATTCGAATACATATTCATGTCCAGCTCACGATGAACCTAAGGGGGTTACACACAACCCAATTGATGTCTACAATAGTTATAAATATTTCGTATGACGAAACTAAAATATTATCTAATAATTGATCAGATAATATAAATTTTTTAAAGTAAAGAATGAATTTCTCGACAATGACGGGCTAGCACTCGTATGTTCGAGAAATATTTCAATGATTTAATATATCATAAATATGATTTATTGATATATGAAAACTTAGAAAATATATTTACATATCAAGGATTTAAATAAATAAAGGTGTTTATTTATTATAAATTAAATAATAGTTATTTAATTAAAATAAATCCTTTGATGACAAATGGCATTATATGATTTTGCCAAATGTCAAATTTTCCTTAAATATTAATTTACCAAATATTGGATTTGGATTAATTCTTTAATTTGATTAAAGAATAAAATAAAAAGGAAAATTAAAATTAATATGTAAATATATAAATACATATATGTATATATTTGATATATGATATATGTATAAATACATACATAATAATATTTCTCTCTTTGTCTTTTTTATTAATATATATATATATATATATATATATATATATATATTAATTTGATTAATATATATTATTTATATTTATGATATTATCCATTAATTTTGATTAATGGAAAAAGAAAGAAAATTTTAAAATCCTAGCCAATGGGATGTAAGCATGTGTAAAGCATTATGTATTTTGTTTTCTTTTGTTTTAATAAATAAAATTCATCCGATTATAATGCTTGTTTGTGCTTTACACGTTTGAAGCATTATCAATTGGATTTGAGACATTTTCTTTTGCTTTATTAAAATAAAAAAGGAACCAATTAGAATGGCTTTTCATGCTTACATGTTGGCATCCATTTAGGGTGAGGATTTGAATTTGATTTAAAAGCCTTCTTCTTCTTCTTCATGGGTAACACACGGACAGAAAAATGGAAGCCATTTTTGCATCTTTTGCCTTCTTTTTCAAGAAAAGAAATCATAGAAAAGAAAGAGAGAAAAGGAAGATAGGAATGAAAAAATGGTTTTTTTATATTCTTAATCTTCCATACATGTGTGTATATTGGTTTTCTATGCATAGAAAACCATTAGATGGCTTATGGAAGCCATGGATGCATTCTAGGTTTTCAAAGGTTCTATTGAAGCCATTGAAGACATATTGGTGTGTGCATGCTTTGGAGGCAAAGGAGAAAACTCATTGCTTGTTCCAAGCAAAGCCCTAGAGGTATATTTAAATTGTTTAAATAAATGATAAATTTAAATACAATGCATAGGCAACCATTAGTGATCTTAGGATGCTAGAATGGTTCTTAGCAACTTACATATACGTTGCTAATCTGTGAAACTCGTCCTTTAGTATTATGGGCATAATAGTAAATCCCTCAAGAGTATTCGTGCATAACTTTGTGTTTAGGATATGCACGAGAGGGAATGAAACTTAAAGAGGATCTCTTGGATAAGATTGTGGTGTAGGATATGAGTTAATGAGAAATATCTGGATTTTTTACCCCAAAATCATCTCCATTTGAGAAAAATTTCCATATCATTTTTATATAGCTCTGAGAGAGCTTCACATTGATATATTATGGGTTTCGAGCAGATATCCGAGATAAAAGTTATGGCCATTTGAAGTTATAGTCCTCGAAAGGAGGACTAGAAGCAAAGGTGTCGATACGTTTGGGAAAACGTATCGACACATTGAAGTTGAGGCCATGGGTATCGACACCTTTGAGGAAGGTATCGATACGTTTACTGTTGAGGCCAAGATGTCGATACCTTTGGTGAAAGGTATCGACACCTTGAAGGCATGATGAACAGTGAACAGTGCCCAAGGTATCCATACATTGGCAAGGGGTATCGACACATTGGTGACGGTGATGAAGCCCCCTTACGACGAAAGGTATCGATACGTTGAGGAGGGTATCAACACCTGCAGACTTCTGAATAGTTTTTTGGCCAAACTTATCGATACGTTAGGGCAAACGTATCGATACGTTGTGAGGAAAATGCCAAGATATCGACACGTTTTTGAAACGTATCGACACCGTCGAGGGATTTCACAACATATATGCACGGGGACAGGTTGTCTTCTCTATTTTAAATTTTTAGCTTCTCTCTCTACCAGAAACAGTAGAAAACTCTCTCAATCACCAGTGAACTGATCTCCTCCATTCCTCCACCAAACTTTGCCATTTCAGTTCCTATGAACTGAGAATCAATGCCAGAACCCAAAAATCCCCTCTGATTAGAGTTTCACGTGATGGTTCGCGAGGAATCATGAAGAAGGGGTGATGGTAAATAGTAGTAGACTGAGGGATTCAAGCAAATCGGGGCTCTAAGCTCGCCTACGGGGTTAGGTAAGCTTTTTCCTCAGTTTATCTCTCTCGATTAAGCTATCATTTTATGTAGATCTAAGAAATGAGAATCGAATCACTGTTCACAAAACCCTAGAAATTGGGGGGTTTCTAATTTATCGTAGGTATCGATAAATTAGAGATCTTGGGTAACTTATGGTGTTAAAATTGATGAGAAATATATGTTTAGAGCGAGGTTTACATGAGGACAGCTTGTTCTAGAGAGAAAGAGGGTAGAAAGAGAGAGAGAGGTGCGAGAGTTGTATGAGCATGCATTTCTTCATGCACGCACTTCATGATGTATGTTTGTATATGTATCCAGGAGCGGCAGTCAAGACGGGAGAATCTCCGTCGCGAGAAGGATACCGAAAGGGTGGTTTCCCACCCAGGACTGTGAGTGGACACCTTCTTTCCCTTCGCCTCATTTATTATTATTTAGGAATGAGTATAATGCTAGAGGATAGCATGTGAATATGTATATGTGACTGAAATGAGGAGGCATTGGATTTATGTTGTGTGGTGGCCGAGATGGCCCCTTGTTTGTGATAGAGATAGGTTTATTGTGAAAACCTACATTGCCATGAATGTGAGGCCGGAGGCCTAT
>JAVXUL010060767.1:0-10228 GCA_035590515.1 Trichilia minutiflora
GTACAGAAATAGAAACGATATTTTAGTGGCATTAATAAAATACAACACAAAGTTGAATCTCATGATGTGTTTAGTAGACAATCTAAACTCGCAAGAACTTTTAGCTTCAGTAGCAATAGTTTCCCCATTAGCCATTCTTAAAGGGATTTTGCCTCTTGACAATATCGAACAATTCTGTAATATCTGTAGAGTGACACATATATGAGAAATAGCTACAGAATCAAATATCCTTGAATGATGATCTGAAATACCACTTAATTATAATTAATCATCATACAGCTATTAGTACCTTTATCTGACTTTATAAGTCTGTCAAGGTAATGAGGATAACACCTCTGTATATGTTCTATTTTTTCGTAAAGAAAATAATTTTTCTTTATTTGTATTTGTGCAATTAGTCCCTCTCAAACTTTTAAAAGTCCACCATAAGTTTAATATATAAGTTGGAGAACACCATTCAATGTATGTTTTGTAATGTATCATTTAGTATCACTTTCAGCTTGAACAACTGAAGAGACACAGAAAATAGATTATTAGTAATCTTATATAATATCAATCAACAATTTGATTAATACAAAATTCAAACAATTTTGAATAATAACAATTAAATAATTTAAAAGCTATTAATATGTGCTAATCTTATTAGCTCCCACTATTTAATTTGAATCACACACTCCCCATATAAGACTCAAAAGTTTCGTTGAAATTTTGTTATTAGTATTAGTGGGGAATCAACATCTTATCAGAATTAACTAACCTCACATAATAGAAATCTTTGTCAATTAACCCCAATAAATAGGAAACTCATTTTCATTTACATCTCCATGTAAGATTTGATTCTTTATTTAGCCTTGACTTCGAATGCCTCACTTTTAGAAATCTTGACACCCTAGGCCAGTTAAACCCAAACCATTGCGCCTTCTCAAGATGTTATTTTCAGCTCTCCCTCACATAATAGAAATCTTGGGATACTAATTTATATCAAAGACCTTCACGTCATCCCACAATGGGAGGTTAGGATTTAATAATTATACAGAGAGTCATTTTTAAAAAATTAAATAAACCATTTATTCAAAATTTTTATCAAATATTAATAATATTCATCCATCATATGAATAAATATTATTATTTTTAAAAACATATATAAAACAATTTTTTACCATTAATAATATTCATTCATCCTATAAATAAATATTATTAATCATAAAACAATTTTATCATTAAACAACTTTAATAAAATTTTAAACCATTTAAAATTCTTTTATTGAAAATATTTTTCAAAAATATTTATTCATCATATGAATAAACAATTTTAAACTTACAAAAACATGATTTCATTAACAATTCAGCAATTGTTAATTCACATGTAACCATTACATGTTTTAATTCAGAAATCATATTTTTAATTTTGAAAAACAAATTTTCATATATGCTTGTATTTGAAAAATTTTGTCTTACAAGTTTTGTGGTATTTGAGTTTTGGTTTTCTTGTTTTCAAAATAATAACCCTTGTCATACAAGAATCATATGTTTGTGTATGGTTTGTGATCACTAGTCAAATTAAAAATCATATTTTGATTGTTTAGAAAATTGAATTGGGTGAACAACGCTAACTGGTCAAATTGAGCCAACCGTTCACTGAACAGGTTAGCCCTTACGTTGACATGATTAACGTGTCACACAAATTTAAGAATTAGTAACAGTTACTAAGTCTATGTACTAAATCTAATTTGGGAACCTAAGCCTAATATTTTGTTTCTATCTATCAACATTTCTATACTATTCAATATACATAAGTTTACATATACATGTATCAAATACATAAGAAAAGTGTAACTATCATATACATACACAATAAACGTATATGTATAATCAAATAAAATATAAATAAGATAGACATATATATATATCCAATATATACATTTCATATATTTAATCAAAATTAACTACATGCACAAAACATACAAGCTTAGTAATATGCATTTAAATATTCTAAATACAAATTATTATATTTTCTATGCAATCAAATTGCAAAACAAGCAAAACTTGATTATTTATTTATCATATAAATTAAATAATCAATATTTATTTATTTATCATATAAATAAAATATTTATCATTTAAATATCATCATTTAATTTATTTAAAAATTAAATAAATCAAATGAATAACATATATACATATATTTAACATTTAAATATAGATATACATATTTATACACAAACAAGATAAATATGATTATTCATTTATCATATAAATTAAATAATTAATATTTAATTTATTTATCAAATAAATAAATCAAAGAAATATTATATATACATATATTTAATATTTAAATATTTATATATATAATTACAAAGAACAAATTTGTTGGTATAATCATCCATTACTCAACATATATATTAATTATATAAAACACAAACAATTTTTGTATTAAATATAATTAAAAAAAAATTTGGGTAAAGTCGATGTGTCATTTTCATCAAAATACATTAATAAGTGATCAGAACGCGTCCAAAATACATTAATAAGTGATCATTCAAAACACGAGTCAGAACGCGTCCAAAGTCTGAAAACACAAAAAGTGTTGAGAAAAAATTTTACAACAAAAAATGAGGCAGGGGTGCATGCGGGGTGTGGCAGGTACACGACGTGTCTCACACGCACATGGACTATAGCAGCCCATGCGCCCGTCCTCTAACAGGGTGACAAGCGAGTGTAGCGCATGCGCCTGTATGAAAAAAAAAACAGGGGCTTTTAGCCCCTGCACTCGAATTTAGCAAAAGTTTTCCCTGCATTTTCAAATATTTTCAAATCAAAACCAATCCTCATAATACTTTATAACACATCCAAATACTCGCTAACAATATCCAAACACATCAACAACCTCATTTGGTACATAAAAACCCTTCACCGAGTCAAGTGTGCACCAATGTGCATCTATTGCACCTAATTGAGTTCCAAACTCATTTTTTTTTCATTATTACCAGCTCAACCATCATTCTTAAGATTTCATTATCCTATAACATATCTTAAAAACATCATGGAAGTGGTGGAAATCAATTTCGTACCGTGGAAATCAATTTCATACCATGAAAACCAAGATGGAAATAAACGTCCCCAAATGTGACCCATTTGTGCATACACCAAAACCACAAGCATTTAACGAAGCCAAACTTGAGCTTAACATGCTATAATACCACTTAAAGGCTTTATGGCCTAAATCATGCTTGAAAAATTATTTTTTCATAAAAAAAAACCTAGGCTAAATCCATGGAAAACAATGAAAATCATAAACAATTACCTTAGGGTTTTGAGTTCTCTTGTTGTAAAGATGATTATTTGATGAAGATGAAGCTTAAAACCATAAACTCTCTTCACTTGACACCATCCTCTCCTTCTTCTTCCTTTAGCCAAAATATTGTGAGAGAGAAAATGGAAAATCTAATTTTCCTTAGCCAAAAATAATGAAAAATTAAAGATATTTATATTTTTTGTTTTTATTTCTATTTAATTAATTCAATATTTATCTAACAAATATAATAATTAAATGGAACAATTGTGATACAATCAAACCCATTTTAGATATGTGTAACCATACAAATGGACCAATGGGCATTAAACACAAAATCAAATTAAAAATCAATCAAATTGTGCTATTTGTTTTAATATTAATCTTTAATATAAAACAAATGTTATCTAATTATTTAAAACTTAAATATATTAGATAAATGCCATATTAAATAATCAATTAATTAATATGATGGATTTAAATAAAATTCATAAATTTTATGCAATTACGATAATGCCCTTGATCACATTTACACATGAGGGTAAAATGATCTTTTTTATATAAATTAAATAATTTAATTTAGATTTTATCATTTTATATTAAAATCCTATTTTAATATATTTGATAATCAAAATTATCAAATTTAAATATGTCATTTTCAATGAATTACACACACATATTACATAAGGGCAAAATAATTATTTTGTACTAAATGAAATTATTTTATTTAATTTTCACTATTTTACTTTAAAATCATATTTTAACATATTTGATAATCATTATTATCAAATTTAGTAAGTTATTTACATTAAATAACCTTATGATATCATTATATTATTTCTTTAGCACTTAAAAAATATATAATACGTATAATCATTAAACGTATTAGTTTTGGCCTTTTCTATATTATCATGAGGGTGTTAACCGTCTCCTGATAATATTTTATCTCTCTTATGTGAAGAAGCGATAGAGGATCTTGATAAACTATGAAGGTTCACCGTGACTCAACCATGAACAAATGCCGAACGTTTCAGCTTCGAATATTTTGGTTGCTCATCGACTATGGTTAGTATCTAGCAATGCGCCATAATTCCTAAGTCACGATGAAAAAGTATGTTTATCAAACCTTTCATCGATTGCACGTAACGTGTGAGTAATTATTGGTGTGGAGGTGAAATCGCTTTTTTTTCCACATTCGGGGTTATGACCATCATATGGAAGTGCGAAAAAACCACCGGAGGACCATTGTTAATTTTATGGAAACTTTAAAATTTTTAACAAATTTAAAACATATACATATATATATGTAAATAGAAGAGGATCCAAATACCTCTTCGCTTGCTGTACCAATTCGTCTTCTGTCGCTTCCATATATATCCACACATCGAAGCTTTTGATGATAGCTTTGGATCCATGATTAGAGACTAGCTTAAGGATCAAATCCTCTTAAATAAAGCTTCTCAAGCTCTATCTTTAGTCTCTTCTCTCTCTAGAAAATATGACCATCTTCAAGCTTGAATATGATAAAGCAAGCTACAAACATATGTAGCATCTTCAATATACACCATCCAAGCATATAGGAAGCATGAAGAAACAATTTTTCTTCTTGTAAATTTGAAGAAAACAAACTTTTATTCCATTTCCATGGTGGCTGTCCCAGTTTTGTTCAGCCGAAGAAGAAGAAGAAGAAAAAGAAGAAGAAGAAGTCCACATTCTTATCTTCTCTCTCTCCTTATGATAATTATCTTCTCATATTTGGACCAATCATATTGTCTTAAATAGGTGGCTATTTTCATTTAAAATTAAATGAAAAAGTCAACATTATCATCAACAATTAATGACATTTAATGACCTTATGGCATAATTACCAAATTGCCATTAGCTTCTTATTTATTTTCTTAACCATTAAGAAAATAAAATAGTTAATTCAAATTAATTAACAATCAATTAATTTAATTTAATGATTTCATAAATCAATGATAACATTTATCATTTAACCTTTAAATAATTATTAAAATGACAACCAAGTATATTAACTTACCATAAGTTACAATTATACTTATTTTGTTATTTATTCTTTAACTCTTTAAAGAATTATAAATAATATATATCTTTATATATGTTATTCGACCCATATATTATTCCGAAAGGTGCTAGCCTTCGTTCTGAATAATTTCTCTTTCGAGAACAACTTTCAAATACATAAGGATATCGGTGTGACCATAAAGGTTCATAGTGAATTAGTCGTAAATGATTTTTGAACATTTTAAAACTCAATTACTATGGTTGACATCTAGCAATATGTCATAGTCCTTAATTCATGATGAAGTAATTCTTCATCAAACCTTGCTGTGATTATACGTAACATATGGATCACATCCCTCTGTTTTCATATCTTAATCAAATTAAGGTTCATGGTATATCAATACTCTAAATTTGATCTTTTATGAATTATCGATCAATATGTCCTAAACATGCCATCATGAACTCCTTCATGTGACTATTATTTAGCTCTATCCAGAGATTTTGTTTCAGACATTTATCTACATTTGTTGAGGAACTCGAATTAGGATAGAGTCAGCAGGTACTCACAATCCTTCTATACGAGCTAACAGATCCCATCTTGATTGTCAACCGGGTACCTATATGAATAAAGTATACCCAAATTGGTTTTTTGTACAAGGTGCGATTAGCCCTGCACTTATACACCATATAAAATATACCCATCCATACAGGGTTCGATTTCATACATCTTAGATCAAAGGACTACATTGCACACTAGTATAATCTAATGATAAATCATTGCCTACATGCATATCATGTGATTTATCGTTGATTGGCCAAGTTCGATAAATAGTTCATAAACTATAAATTCACATTAATACCCTTATGACAATACTCATTTTATCAGTCTACGTATATCAACCCATGATATCTTTAGATGGCATTCAGTATGCCTACTTGTGATATTAATGTCCAGTCAAAATCACTTATGTAAGGAACAAATTTGATAATTCTAGTTAACAATTAACAATTATCTAGATTATTCACACATATATTTTATTATCTAGCACGATTTAATAAGGAAAGCAACCTACATGTGTGAATAAAGAACTATTTCTTTTATTATTATTATTGAAAATAATAATCCCAGAAATCGATGATACGAATGGTTTCTAGGACATACACTAACAAACTTCCATTTATACTGAAGCCATTCGTGTGGTATCATATACCTATCTTTATAAGATATTGGTCCAGTTGCTTCAGTGTCATCACTTTAAGCAGTGGGTCAACAACAAAGTTTGCTGAATTTGTTTTCTTTATCAATATCTCTCCAGTACCAACGATATCTCTCTAATATGATTATTCACTGAATATCAATAAGGCTTTTGGCGTGTGAATTGGTTCCTTTATCTATGCAATACTACTGATAGTATCACAAAGTATGGTTATCAGATAGCCTATATAGGGAACCACACCTAGTTTAGATATAAACTTGAGTATCCAAACAACCTCTTTTGTAGTTTCTAAAACAGCAATATATTCAGTTTTATAAATAAAAGGAACATAGATGTAAACTGTTTATCATCAATATCTGACTCGAAGCCAGAATCTGAGACTCTTGAATATTCAACATTTGAAATTCATGACTCAGATTTTAAATCCTTAGTACTTCTCAAGTAATTAAGGATTGTGTTAACAACTGACCATCATTATTCCTTGAAATTATTTGATATCTATTTGTAACACTTACAATAATTTATATATCAAACTTTGTATATAGATTTGCATATATTACTTATCGCTAGAGCATAACGTACATTACGCATTCGTTGTACCACTTCATCAATCTTTAAACCAAAATCTTCAAACAGATTAAGACTATGAAAGAAGGGCAGGAGAACTCTTTTAGAATTCTCAATGTTAAACAGTTTCAATATTTTACTATATACACTTTATTTGAATAATTATATTATTCTTTTCGATCTATCATTATACATGCATTTATGAAGGATATAAGTCATTTCTCCTAGATCTTTGATTGAGAAGGTTCTACATAACTAGTTATTACCTCAGTCATCACGCTAATATTATTTCCATCAATAATATGTCATGCACATATTATATTGGAAACATAATAGCATGATCTACAACCCTATGATAAACACAAGGTTCATTTGGGTTTTTGTTAAATACCAAATAATTTGATCATAGTTCTAGCTCTGAGAAGCTTACTTTAATTCATAAATAGATTAATATAACGCGCATCCTTATTTTTATCTATAGTGGATACCAATCGTATAGGTTGTTATCATTAAAACTATTTTTCAAACCCTACTGAGAATTATGTTTTAAACCATCTATCAGATATTGAAATCACGGTATACTATAATGATTAAATAAATTTAGAATACTTTAGGCTATCGATAAATAGGGCTCTATAATCCAACTATTGTTTCTGAGTATACCCTTATGTTACCTGCCATGTTCTATAAGTCTAACCTATTCATCCAGTACTTTTAGTCATTATCCTAAAACCCTTTTTAGGATTGCTTCTCATAATTTCTAGAATCATCATTATGATTTACTTCTTTCATTAAGCATAAATCAAAATTTTGCTTATGAAGACGTTTGTATCGTACTTTAATTATGACACATTATATATTCTTGAGCTAGAAGTTACTGCTGAGGTTTACTGGCGTAAATAATATCTTTATTGGCTTAAAGTTCTAAGGACTTTTCCTTAGACTTAACAGTTTTCTTTGCATCAACTTCTTCTAAGAACTATTCTTCAAAAAGTGTGCAATTTGACTAATCAAACTTCTTTGATTAGATTACTTGGAAAGTGATATCCTAAAGCATCTTTAGGATATTCCTTTAATCGGACCTTCTCAGATTTTATATCCAGTTTATCAATGTTAACTAGTTTAATATAAACTGGACAACCCCATATTATCATATAATATTATTGGGGTTCAATGCATTCTATATAAGATACAAAATATTGAATGAATTTTGATAGAAATTTATTCAAAATCTTTACAGCAGGTTATCGGTAAATCATACCATATTTAATAAAGTATGATTTATCTTTTACCGTGATGAATCAATTGTGATATTATTCCATTATAAAATAAGAATTCTACAAAAAATATACTCAAGTATTCTTTCTAGGATCTTATCGTAAAATATTAATACTCTTTCCAGTTTTGTTAATACTACTTAATATTTGAATTCTTTGAACCTTTCAATTCATTAAATACACACATCCACTCAGTGATAATTCATCGATAATAGAAATAAAGTAGTAAAAACCAACTCTTGCTCAGGTACTTAATAGTCTACACACATCTATATGTATGAGATCCAAGGGCTCTTAAACTCTCTCACTTTACTCTTAAAAGGAGATTCGAGTGATTTACAATTCTTATAATAGTAATGAATTTTATTAAATAAAATTTGCTCAATATTAAGAACATTGCTACCTTTATAAGTCTTCATAAGACCATACAGGTATAGAGAACTATTTCTCTACTTATGTTCTCCTTTCTCACAATAGAAACATTTTCTATTGTCTAGGCTTTACCAATCTTGGTTAGAACTTTTATAAAGTTCCTAGTTTTATTAGGTTCAACCTCTAAGCATAATATTTGTTGCATCTTTGACCTTATGTTAGTTCAATTAACAAAGGCCACATGGACATTTATTTATCCTTTTCCTCAATGGTTCTAATTATAGAACTTTTAAAACCTGTTAAGCAACTCAAAAAGAATTTGCTCAATCTTGTTCAAGTTATTATTCATTATAAACAATTTATAACTATAAGGATGAGACAGGAGAATCATATTCACCTTAAAGTGGTTTCTCATAACCACATATGAAATGTCCAAGCACCGGATAATATTAAACATCTCAATGATATAATCATTTGATGAAATCTTTCTCTTAGTCTTATACTAAGGAAAGAAGCACACAACATATAATCGATGACTTGAGAAGTCTCATCGTACAACTCTTGTAAAATAAGAAATATGGCACAAACACTTGAGACATTCTCATTTATAGTTTGTGGCTCTTAATTTAACAAAATTATCAAATAATCTCTTACTCGTCGATTATTCATATGCCATTGGTTTAATATAATATGTTCTTCAAAAGAAATATTATAATTAAACCCTATTAGCATCTTAGCTACCAAGACATATCCAAGTTCCTGAAATCAAGAACAATTTTTAATTTCCAAAGCTAATTCTGAAAATAAACCTGTCGAAATTATCTAAGATATTTAAGAGAACGTTGTTTACTAATATTATTTATAGATATATCACATATCTATGAGAGAACTAAAGAGAAGCAGAAAACTTTTGTTAGTGATTTGCAATTTATAAATCAAACAATTTGATTTATAGCACTCAAAAATATTTGAGAGTTATTTTAAATGCTAATATAACATTAGCTCCCACTATTTAATTTGAATCCTACACTCTCCAAGTTAGGATCCAAAAGTTTCATTGGATATTTACATATTAGTGGGGAATCAACATCTTATCAAAATGAACCAACCTCACATAATAGAAATCTTGGTCAATTAATTTTAATAAGTAGGAAACTCCTTTCCATTTACATCTCCATGTAAGATTTGATTCTTTATTTAGCCCTAACTTTGAATGTCTCATATTTTAGAAATATTGGTATCTTAGGTCATTTAAATCCAAACCATTGTGCTTCTAAAGATATTATTCTCATCCCAACTGCACATAATAGAAATCTTGGTCAAGATGAAAAGTATGCACCCTATGTGAAACCCGTCCTTTAACATTTGGGCTTGATTATAAATCCCTCCTGAGTGTACATGCATGACCTGGTGTTTAGATTTTTGCATGAGAGGGTATAAAACTTGATGATTTTGTCTTGGATAAGATTATGGTGTTG
>JAVXUL010060778.1:0-10228 GCA_035590515.1 Trichilia minutiflora
AATTGGATTTTTTTGTGAATGCCTTACAGGCCTACAGGGGGTATTCTATGTGATTGAGTGCACCCTGGAGGTCTGTGACGTCTGTCACAGGTGGACCCTACGGTTTGGGGTGTGACACTAGATTAGATCGTGAAAGCGAATACTTAAGTACAAAATTTCAAGAATTCTTAAAAAAGAATAAAATAATTTCTCAAATAACTTTTTATACATATAGTTGAATAGTATAACAGAAAAAAAGAATTGTATCCTATTAGATATAGTACAATCTATACTGAGTTTCACAGACTTACCAGCTTTTTTTGGGGGATATGCCCTACTTATCGTTGTGCATTTTTTGAACAAAGTTTCATCAAAAGTAATTCAAAAAACTCTGTATCAAACATAAAGTGGAAAGAAATCTAATCTCAATTATATAAGAATTTGTAATTATCTAGTTTATGTTAAATTAATTAACACTAATAAGCCGGATGTAAAATCAGAAGTCACGAAAACATGGGTCATCCTTCCACATTGATAATTCCAGCAGCAACCATTTTTTCACAAAGAACTCAGCTTCTCAAATTCTTCTCAAAAAACCACCAAATTACCTAAAAAAAGCAACCATATTCACGTAAGAGAGAAAAAGCATCAGAAAACTTTCAGCCATTAGAAAAAATTAATGCAATAGCTATTGAAAAACTTGGTTTCCACGGACGTAAAAGATCAGCTTCCGAAACACCTCCCATTTACTATCCAAGCAAGCACACTCGGCTGCTATTTCTATACAAATCAAACTTCCCAAGGTCAGCAAGTGTTCAAGAAAAATCTAGTCTCTATACTCACGGTTCATCTGCCGTCATTGTTTCAACCAAAGTCATAGTAATGCTCTCCATTTTCCTTTTTGATGGTATATTTTCATATATATATTGGCATGCAACTGTGGTAGATAACTTGCTGTGTTTAGAATAATTTTATATGCATGGTTTGTATCTGCTGTGTTAGTATTATTTTGCATGCATGGTTAGAGACATTAAATTCTTGAGGGAGTTGGAATTCATCACATTGAAAAGAAAACAAAATTAACAATGGTAGATGAAGCAAAAACCATGCATGGAAATGAAGTGATTTCTTGCATTAAAAATCCGTGGAGGTAAAAGAAATAATTGTTGATATAGAAAATAATATAATCCACTTTTGTTGTCCTTATATGCATTGTACATGAATCAAACAAAAATATAGAAGAAAATATAAAAGTGAAAAAAGCAAGATAGAGAAAATGGTATGGTCATGGTTTATGTGTGGGAATAGTTTCTCTTGGTTGCCGGAAGTTGTCGTCGATGAGGTAAAAACCCCATGGGAGGAAGGTTGCTGTTAGATCTTCATTTGCGGGAGGAAGAAGATGAATACAGCATTTGTTTTTCTTTTCATTTTAGCCTATTTGCAAAATTACACTAAATTAGGAAATTCTACCGATTTGGTCCAAATCAACTTTAAAATTTTACAATTTTGATATAGGATTTTGCTTAATTGACACGTTTGTCCAAACTAAGTTTCCTTTTGACTTTGAAAAAAAATTCTTAAAGTTTTGCATTTTCGTCATTTGAAATGAAATTAACGCATTTAAAATTTTGATACAATTTGTTAATATATATGTAAATATATCCCAAAAAAATATAATAGTTGTAGAATATATAAAAACGAATAAATAAATAAATTCTTTTATTTTCTCATTTTAGTTTTATTTTATTTGTCTTTATCAATATCTTTATCTTTATCTTATTATTTTATTTTTTTCTTGTCCTCATATTTCTTTCCAAAAATAATCTAATTAAATAATAAATATCAAAATAGGTGAACCATTGTATTGAATCTTTCTTAATCAAAATCCTAATAAAATTAGAAAATTCTTCGCAAACTGAAATAATTAATATACACCAAGACGGAATAAGCACTTTGGTGACTCTTCTTCTCTTGGTTAAAATCCTAATAAAATTAAGAAAAACACTCTCAAACTTTAATAAATAATAAGTATTAAGACGGGTCGGTACTTTATTGACACTCTTTCTCTTAGTCAGAATCCTAATAAAAATTAGGAAAATTCTTTGAAATCTTAATAATAAACACCAAAACAAACTGAGTACCCTATTGACTCTCTTTCTCTTGGTCAAAATCTTAATAAAATTAGAAAAATTCTCTAAAATTCTTAATAATTAATAAATGCCAAGACGGGTCAAGCATCTTTTTGACTTTCCCTCTCTTGATCAAAATTCTTATTAAATTAGGAAAATGCTTTGAAAAAAATTAATAGTTAATAAACACCAAGATCATTCGAGCACCCTGTTGACTCTCATTCTCTTGGTCAAAATCCTTATTAAATTAGAAAAATTCTTCGAAAGGCTTAATAAATAATAAATATCAAGATAAGCCGAACACTCTGTTAACTCTCTCTCTCTTTTGATCAAAATCCTAATTAAATAAGAAAAATTCTCTGAAAACTTTAATAGTTAATAAACAATAAGATAGACCGAGCATCCTGTTAACTTTTCTTCTTTTAGTTAAAATCCTAATAAAATTAGAAAAATTCTCTAATTTATTAGTGATTCTCTCTCTATGTCAAAACCCACATTAATTTAGTAACTAACCAAGCAACAAAAAATTAGATAAAAATATTTTCTGCTAACTGTTTAACAAAAGTTATGGGATGCCTAACACATTTCCCATTCTTAACCCTTGATCTTAGAATCTTATTAAAATAATCCAACCTATCCTACCGTTATTTGAAAAGGTGGTGACTCAAAAAAAACCATTTCAACCTGTAAATGACATCAATAGTTTGGTGATTTTACCGAGGACCTTTCTATTTTAGAGGGTTTAAGTCATTATAAAATTGTTTGATCTTAATTAATTTGTATTGTTTGGTTATTTACTATCTTAATGATCACTTTGTTTTCGCACTTGACGAGGAGTACCTTGTAAGTCTATTATTCTTTTATAATTTATTTATTTATTTGTTTTCAATATTTTTTCTTTATACATTAATCCTTCTTCACACACTACACCTGTATGAATATTGATCAAATGAGACAGACCCAATCTCTAAGTAGATAGGTGTTCATGATGCTCAACGTGGTGAATGCCACTCTATGTACTCATGACACTCTTTTCAGGTTTACTAGGTGTTTGGAACCATAATATGCCGATATTTTACCATCGATTGTATCAAGGCATGTGGGACTTGGTAACGAAGAATGCTTGATTATAAAGAAACATCTAATAGAAAATCACATATAGTGAGCCTAGATGAGAAGCTATCCCTGGGATAATTAACCTAGAAAATTGCCCACAAAGCTAAGAAACGCTTCTGGTCTAGAACAAAAGAAGCATTTTATTTTTTTTTATTATTGTTAATATGTTGTACTTTTAGGATTAGTAGGGTTAAAAATTATTCCAAAGATTCTTCCTCAATCTCCTATTCAGACTCAATCACATACCACAAAAATGGTGATACACTAACAAAGTTTTTGCCATCATCCCTGCAAAAGACTCTTCTAAAGAACATATAGACAAAATAGAGGCTATGCTGGGCCAACTATTTCAAATGATCAGCTAGTAAGTAATTGGATTCAATGGAACATCAACTTCTCTCTCGACTTCGAATGAGCCTGTTATAATCCATCCTCAAGAAAATGATTCAACCCATCAATTTTCACCTTCACCGGATTCTATTCTGTAAGGAGTCTAGCTATTGATATACTATTTGTGAAAGCTCTAGTCCAATCTTTGTCAACACCACCTACTGAAGACAAAGAAAGGAAAAATGTGAAAGACAAGCTATAGTAAGTGAAGGATACTTTGAGATCTATTCAGGGAATTCAAAATTATAGCTCGGTAGATGTCAATTCACTATGCTTCTTTTCAAAATATCAAGATTCCACCTAAGTTCAAACCTAAGTGTACTAAATATGAGGGTAGTAGATGCCTAAAAGCATATTTAGTAATGTATTGTCATAAGATGGCCTAGTACGTTAATTATAAAACCCTTGTGATGCATTTTTTCCAAGAAACCTTGACTAGTACTGTTGATATTTGTTTTTTTACACTAGAAAAGAACAAGATCAAGACTTAGAATGATTTAACAGTTGCATTTCTTAAGCAATATACATTTAATGCCTTTCTAACCCTAACTTGAGAAGACTTAAACAAAATGAGTAAGAAGTCTGAAAAGTCTTTTAAAGAGTGTGCACAAAGGTGACGTACAATGGCATCACAAGTTTAACCTCCCTTAACAGATTATGAGGTCGTTTCTACCTTTAGTTACACTGTGAAGAGAGCCTATCATAATTGACTATCAGCATGCTCCACTTTTAGCTTTCACGAAATCATAGCAGCAGGGGAGGAAGTTAAAAAAACAATTAAATCTAGAGAGATAGTTAACATGACTATGATGGAAAAGGCAATGGAACAATGGTAGAGTTTATAAGGGTTTGAGAATTAGTCAAAGACAAATGCAAATTATAATAAGAAGAGGAAAGACCCTAAATAGTCAGCAAGTGTAGTG
Source organism: Trichilia minutiflora (assembly GCA_035590515.1). Classification (NCBI taxonomy): domain Eukaryota; kingdom Viridiplantae; phylum Streptophyta; class Magnoliopsida; order Sapindales; family Meliaceae; genus Trichilia; species Trichilia minutiflora. Next base: position 4,538 of record JAVXUL010060778.1, read on the forward strand.
TATGAAACTTAATTCCCTTCCAAGCTTATTCGATATCACAATCCACATACATTCCAACAAATAACACCTTGTAACCAAAAGGTTAATATATATTATAAACCTCGTTCCTTAAGTTTATGGACAATATAATAAATTTCTCATGAGATTTCATGCATGTTATTGTATATAAATCATGCATTAGAGAGTGTGTTGGATTGGAATTATATTTGAGGAGGTGTGTGGTAAAGAATGTTGAGTTAATGAGAAAGAACTAAATTTTTGATCCAAAATCATCTTTATTTATGAAAAACTTCCTATCACTTTTATAGAGCTCGGAGAGAGCTTTTCACTAATATATTATAGGTTCCGTGAGAATGTCTGGATCAAAAGTTATGGCCATTAGAGATAACAGTCCTTAATTATAGAAAAAGAGAAAGGTGTCGATACCTTTGGGGCAAAGGTGTCGACATGTTAATGAGTAAAATCAAAAGTATCGATATCTTGAAGAAACGTATTGACACCTTAAGACATAAGACAGACTGGGATTTTATTCTACTAAATATGTCGATACCTTGAAAAATGTATCAACACCTTTGAGTGTAGAGAGCCAAAGGTGTCGATACGTTTAAGAAAGGTATCGACACCTTACATCTTTTGTGAACAGTAAAAAAGCAAAAGTGTTGATATGTTTGAAAAAGATATCGATACCTTGCAACATAACATACCTTCGTGTTCCAAAGAGGATATTTTAGTCATTTCGTAGCTTATTTTATATGAACGATCGATACCCATCTCCCTCATTTTCTCTCTTCTTCTTTGTCCAAACCCATTTTCTCTTTACTCTTATACCCAAACCCTATCTCACTTAAATCACCACTAATCCTTGCGATTCTCACTTGGATTTCTAGCAAATCGACACCAGACCTCAAGAACACCTTTGAATTGAAGTTTTACTCGATAATTTATGAGGAATCAAGAGAGAAAAGTTGCAGGTAAATAGTAACCTAGAGAGAGAATCAAGCAAAGAGAGGCTTAAAATATATCTACCAGCTTGAGTGAGTACACCCCTCAATTTATTTCTTTGATTTAAGTTAGGTTACTGTTCCTAAACTCCTAGACTTTGCATATACTCTAATTTATCAATTGGATTGATAAATTAGGATGTTTCAGTATGTAATGGTGTTGAGAAAATCGAGAATATTTTAGTAAAGTGAGAATAAGACAACTAGAGGGTTGATAGGAGAGAGAGAGAGAGAGAGAGGGATAGCAGATTATTGGTTTAATTTTGGGTTAAAAAAGACCATGTCGATAATTATATTGTTGTCTTATGCATCATACATGTCATAGCATGGATAGATTGCATAAAAGATTACTAAACATTATGGATATATGAATGTAGGCTTAAAAGCCACACTTATAGTGTCTTCGACGCGAGGAGGACGTCGAGCGAGCATTTTCCCATCTCAAGGTGAGCGAATGTTTCTGAAGGATGGTTTTGCAAGAAAACTTATAAGATCCTTGTTTTTTATTTTATGCATACATATATAGCCAAACAATTTAGGATACATATATATGTTAGGGTTTTTAAATTTTTACCCAAAGAAGCTTTATCCTCCAAGCTTGAAGTCTTTCCTAAGTCTCCAAAGATGTCCACACACTAGTAGGAAGATGATGGAGGTGATGGTGAGGTGTTGGAGACTTGTCTTGTTTACAAAACAAATTTTAGAAACCTTTTGCAACCAAGGTTGATATATCTACATATATACACACCTATCTTGCATAGAAAGGAATGGAAACCAAAAGAGCAATCCTTGCCTTTGCCTTCTCTTGCTTTCTCTCCTTCATAGCCTTTTGAAAACAATTTTCTAAGGCTTTGATTTTGCTTTTTCCATAACCTTTCTCCCTTCTTTTCTTTTTGTTTCTTCCTTTTGTTTTTTCTTTCTTTTTAATAAAATGAATGTGAATCAAAATCCTTTCCACCTACTTCTCCCACGTATACATATGTATATATTAAATTAAATTAAATATAGTCAAAAGGATGTGAACCATTTGGTGGTGGAATATAGGTGGCATCTATCAAAATAATTAACAAAAGAAATGAAAATGAATGGAAGGTTGTGATTGGCCAAAATATAATGTTATTATCCAAATAATAACATTAATAATATAATATTATTATAACAAATTATGATAATATAATAAACAATATATATATATATATATATATATATATATATTATTAAAAACAATTTTTCATTTTGCTTATTATCATTAATTACATTAATTAAGAATAAATAGAATTTTCTTGGCCATTAGATCAAAAGCAAGGCTTAGAAATATTTGTGATGATGACATTTAACAAACTATCATAATACCATGTATCATCCAAGTATTCATTTAAATAAAATAATCATTATTTAATATTTAATAAATAAACACTTTATTTATCAATAAATGAATACTTTATTTATCAATAAATGTTTAATAAATAAACAATTTTATTTATTACTTGATATATCAAAATATATCTTATCAAGTTTCTATTAATACCATCATATTTTTTGAACCAACGAATGTTAGCTCGTCATTATTGGAAAACTGTATTCTTTATTATAAAGAATAAAATTGCCTATCAATCAAATATTGGGTTAATTTATTTTTCGTCAATACAAAATATCATTAACTAACTTAATGATATTATTTTGCCCATCATCAACTACTAGTTATTATGTGTGACCCCCTGGGTTCACTCTGACTAGACATGAGTAAATACAATCAAATTCGTATCACTTCAGTATAACTCCTTATGACCGAAGTTCTCAATGATCATGAGTAATCTCTAGTAAGATATCATGACCCCTAGAACACAGAGAATGAAATTCAGATGAACCCATATAGTCATACTTTCATGCAGTAAGGTCCTTCTGTTGTCGACTCCTGATCGAGTGTAGGTCATGGTATAGTCAAACCTTTAACTCGATCATAGGATCAGAATCTCAATTATAAATGGGATCCACATATCCAAAAACTCTTTTTTAAAATTCGTGTACTCTAGTTAGAGATTTAATCCCTGTAGATGACAGTTCTGCTTAGGATCTCAAGCTCTAATACCTGAGCCAGCAGATTCCATCATGACCATCACTTATTCTCATACAATAAGAACACATTGCCATCAAGCTTCTTTCACCGGGCATGGCTATCCTAGTGCAATATACACAACTGAACGATGTGCCTCACTACAGATTACAGTCATGATATCTCAGATCTAAGGACTAATGGTACACTAGTACGGCTGTGTGATTAATCATTGACTGTGGATATTCATCTATATGATTGATCATGTTTGGTCACGTTCAGTATCACGTTCTCAAATGTAGTACCCATATTTATACTTTTGTGATATGAGACTCGTCACCCAACTATTGGTAGTGAATACTAATCAATGACAGCAATAAAATATGTCGATCATGTAATATCATTATCCCTGATGACACCACCTCAATCGGAAACCAATTTTGAATGTATTTAAATTAAATATTCTGTTCTTATATCTATAACTCATTATAGATAGAATCTTAACACATAATATATACAGGGATATATCTCGTATCAATTAGAAAATAAAATAAATAGAAACTGAACATAATGCAAGATATTGAAAAATGCCATTCTATTAATTGTAAACATTTTTATAAATAATAACAAAGAGTATATATAAATAAATAGTGACCCTGAACTATATGACACGATTCGTGCTAGGGCATATCTCTAACAGTTTCCTCCCTTGATCATTATTTGAATATAATTATGCATTTATTTAATACTTTGAATTGATGAATTATCTATATATATATATATATATATATATATATCTATATAATTGCTAATGGAAGACGATAAAAATATGGTTGTGTGATGATTGGGATGGTCCTTTGCTTATGTTATATTTAGGCAAAGATTTATATAATGTGTTTACGATCGGAGGCCATATATATAACTGTTGATATTGATGATTGTACATGCTTATGACATGCTTGGTATGTTAGTGTAATGATGACCGAAGGTCGATGTATATTGATGTCATTGGTTATCACTATCCTGTTTGACACATTATTAAGGATGAAGTGTGTATGAATATACACTTGTTATTATTATAGAATTGTAAATTATGGCATGATTTAATTATATTTGATGGCCAGAGTGTCAATTTTATAATTTTGGGCCTTGTGTGTCGTAGTTTTATGGTTTTGGTCTTGTGAGCCACCGATGATGAGTTTATGGCCTTAGGTGCTAGAGTTTTGTATAATTTGAGACTTTTGAGCCACCTTCCTTGATCTAGGCCATATAAGCTGGTATAGAGTATGCTACTCAACGAGGTGAGGATTGTTCAATGAATAAAGAACTAATAGGCCATCAAGTATTCAAATTTAAGATATTTAGTATGCAATTGTTATTAACTCTACGAGGTGAGAACTTTCTTGTCACGCCCCAACTTGTGGGTCTCACACGTGACAATCACCACAGATTTCTAATAAATATTTCTTAGGTCTAGAACGCTTACTAAGAACCTGTAAGGTTAAAATTCAAACCAAACACGCATAAAACACTTCAATATTTTTCCAAATTATAAAATAACAATATTATTTTATTACAAAACTTAATATCATAAAATTTATCAAATACCCTATTCCTGAAAACAAAGCAAAACCAAGAAAGGCAAGAATAATATAAGACGCTCCCAATAGACTCAAATGATGAGTATGAGTCGAGTATAGAGTCAATATCTGAAATATCTAATTTTAATGCAATCACCACCCTCCACGTACTCTCTGCACTTACCTGTGAGTGGAAAAAAAAGGGTGAGCATACTAACGTATATTCAGTGAGGGAACATACAAAATAACAATAATAATAACAATAATATTTAAAACATGAGACAAAAATTTTATCAAACAATATATCTAAAAAGGAAAGGAAGAACAATTTAAAATCTCTTTTTATTTCTAAATCAATACCAATCCAATCCTGAGAAAAATCATTGGGCACAATTGCCTTCTCGAGATTACACTGATCAGGAGCAACCCTGAGCCGTTAGTGTGTTTTGTATACAGGAGAAAACAATACTATTTTATAAAATATAAATTTGAATGCAAGAAACAAAATATACATAATTTTCAAAAAACATGTCCACTACTGACGTTTGCCTCGAGCAACTATGAGATGACATCCGTGACTAACCCGACAAGACTCACAGGTGGTCAAATCACATTACATCATCATAAAAATAAACAACCATATACCATCCTCACCTGTGAAGTCTCCACCCAACTAGGCAACCTCTCAATCAAGCCGAGTTTAGGCTACATCACCCTGTAGCTACAGTAAGAATCCCGATCCTCATAACCGTATCACCAATATGCATCCTGGCTCTCATAGCCGTCAATACTAATATCCAAATTATAAAATTTCGCCTCAGGCCGTATCATCAAGTATCAACATAAAACTTGGCCCATTAACTGTCTCATTAACATAAAATCATCCTGGAAACTCAATTCAGGGTAAATCATAATATATAAAATCAATAATAAGGGGTAAACATTTCTCAAATTAGCCCATGATCACCAGTCATTTAAAATAGATTCATCAAACTAGTTAAATTCATTATGTAAATTATTTCTTATTTCAAAAACTGTATGAAAACACATATATACG
>JAVXUL010060789.1:0-10228 GCA_035590515.1 Trichilia minutiflora
TTTATAATGTTTTTGTTTGTTAGACTATTAATTGACTACTAAAAATATTGAAATATCTAAAATAAATTTATTTTTATTTATATATTTGATAGTAATTAATATATTTTATTTTTTTATTATATATATATATATATATTTAATTTTAAAAATTGTAAATCGGGTCGCGGGCCGGCCCGTTTAGGCATGTTAGTCCTCAAATCGGGTTAGGATTGGCAAAATATTAACCCGTCTAATAAACGGACCAGTTCCATCCTGTCTGTTTAAGGCTGATCCATGGTGGACCGAGCCGAACCGGGTCGAGTTGACCTATTTAACTCCTCTAGTTAAATTTAGAATGTGTGATTTGAACGTATGTCCTAAGTTCTATTCTAATCAGTGGGATGCCTGGACGGTGGGATGCTCAATTAGTATCTCCCCGGAAATTAGTTAGGTGAGGCCTGTTGATCAGGATGAAGCTTGAATACTCTAAGTTATCCAAAAAAATATTTATTTTTTGCAGTTAAAAATGCATTGGTGTGAGTTCTAAACTGAAAGTATTGATAATTGTCTTGAAATATCATTTTTTTTTTGTCTAAGTATAGATACTTGTAGAGTAAGTATCAATATTTATACTTCTTTAGTAAAAAATATCAATTTTTGTCTAAAAAGATGACTTTTCTTGCTAAAGTATCAATACTGTAGGTAAGCTATTGATACTTTGGCTTCTACTAAAAAATATCATTCCAAACCCTTGACAAATATTGATCAAAACCCTAAAACTATTATTTAGACCTTTAGTCTATTTTCAATGTTATTTTCTTCTTTATTCAAAATCTGATTTCACTGTCGTTTCTTCCTATATATTTGTGTTTTTGTTTTCTTTCATTTGTAACAAACCTTGTATCAAAAATTTACCTTAATTAATGAAAATTTAACTCGAAAGCTTATATACGCAAATGGTACCTCAAGAAAATTTTTCTCAAAACTTATCAAAATTTATTCAAATATCCTCACAACACTTATTAATATTAACATAAGTTTAATCGATCAATAAAAATACTGGAATATGAAAATTTGAAAATAATAAAACTACCCTTTTTAATAAAATAACTAAAATACTAGTAAAAATTCGGAGTTTTATAATACATCGGTGTATACCTTGTAACTGGAGTGGTACAATACACATTGCCTCCTCCTGGGGGCTTATTTGCAATTTGGGTGAGTTGATCTAGGGTTATATACATAATTCATTTAGGTCATTTAAATATACTAAATATATTTAATGTTTTGTCATCTTAGCCAAATAAAATTAAATTTCATTTAATTTAATACTAATGAAAATAATGTTTTAATAATTTTATTTAATATTAATTGTTATTATAAATTTTATTTACTGTATACTATATATACTTTATCTAATCATGTATAATTTATAAATATTTTAAATCATGAACTTTTAAAATTCTATAAAAAATTTCATAAATAAAATTTTATACTATATGATGACATATAAAATCGATTAATGTTAGAAATTACAAACTCTATATACAAATTTATTATATAAACTAATATAAAGATATTGTATAATTGTTACATATTCTATATTTTCTTCAAAGTAAATAAAATTAAAAAAGAAAAATAAATTATATAAAATATATGATAATTACATAATATTATCACATTAATTTATATGATAGTTTTTATCCCTAGTATTATTGCACAAAAATAGTATTAAAATCAATAGCTGCTAGTTGATTCCATATATAAAATCGCTTAAAATGATAAAAAAGAGTCTACAGGATCAAACTTCACTCACTCCATGTTGGAATGAATTTAATTTATTTTCTTTCAATAATTATAAAAAATTAAATAAATAAACAAAAATAGGGTTATTCTTTTCTTTAATTTTCTTTTTAATCAAGTTATAGAGAAAACCTTGATTCACACTGCTAGAAAACATGATTGCGCCTAATACAATTGAAATTTACTCAAGCAGCACCCCAATTAACATTATGAGAGCTTAATGATGATGGCAATGTGATTTTGAGCGTCATAATTAGACTTCAATTCATGATATTTTTATCATAAAATATATTATTTCATACTTTTGAAGGGACGATAAATACATAAATTTTCTTGTTTTTATAGTTTTTGATTATTATAATTATACCTTAATTCATATTGTGGCATTTTTGTGATAAATATAGCTCTCACAAATAAGAAATATAATTTTTTTTTTAAATTTATAGCTGCAAAATATAATATGAGCTGCTAATATTTTATCAAGAGTCTACAAGGACTAGACTTTAAATTATTTCGGTTATTATTTAGTTTACTGAATCAGAGGGCGGAACATATACTCCCGCACTTTGGTGGGATGCAAAACAGAGTTTGTGTTTGGAAAACCCGATCAATAGATGGAGGGGCCAGTAAAGTGGGTTTAATATAAATAAAATTTTATTTATTTTGCATAAATTAAAATAATTTGACTAAAATATAATATTTTTATTTTAAAAAGTATCACGTTTACCTTCAAGCTTTTAGTTTGGGTTAGTATTTTTTTTTTTAACCTAATGACATATAAATTTTTTTTGGGCTCCTAAGTTCTAATTGAGCTTAATTTTGTATATATTTTTTTCCATCCAATTAGACCTTATTTGAATCAACTTTATACTTTTGATATAATAACTTATAATTCAAGCCTTAAAATAATAGCCAAGTCCACCATTTTTGATGCATCACCTTAATATGATAGTTTGATTATGGGTTGACTATAGCTCTAAAATAAGAGCTGTTGAATTTATACACTTTCAATGATTCTGCAATGAAATATTGGTCTCTCATAATATATAGAAATAGATTGTAATCAATAAGATAAGATTCCGTACATTTGTATACATGGATTTATCAATAATATAGGAATTAAATAGTATTAATATATGCCTTGAAATCGTTCGTGTCATTAGTTTTTAAGATTATAATTTTATCTTTAATCGAAAGAAATGGTTATTTGCTTACATTGGTAGGTTTGTAGCTAAATTCATTAAATTCAAGTTTAAAAAAAGTTAGAAAATTCAAAACTCTAACCTTTGTTATCATATATATAGATAGATAGATAGATAGATAGATAGATAGATAGATAGATAATCTATACATAGAATGTGTAAAAATTTAATTTTTGCATGCACTTAAGCCATAAAAACCAACAAGTAGGACATTAAATATTTAATTATAAATTAAATAAGAAGTGTATCATGCATTTTTCTTATGGTATTATGGATGAATGTTTTCTTCTATTGAACAAGGCATTTCATGTTCTCTGATTTCAAACAATTTCACATCTGCCGGAGACTTGATTTAATTAGACGACTCATCGGAATCATGAAACATATGACCTTGGCGATTCAGAATCATTAAGGCATTGCTATATAAAACTGAATTGTTTTATTTAATGCAGTCTTTAAGTTTATGTGATTGCTAATAGCACGGCGCATTTTTCTCATTTTCTTAAATTTTTAATTATAATTTATATATTGGTTTCCTAAGTCGTAATTCAACACAATTAAGTACATATTATTAGAATATCATGTTACCAGCTAGCATGCATCCAACTTGATGTTGTTAGTTGACGTTAACAGCTTTCTGTTGTCTTTCCATTTTTATGAAACAGGTTAAATCTAACACCATATTTTTGTCCAGATTGTTCCACTAAATCATCCATAAAAGCAAAACAAAAAAATCAAAAATAAATTGGCCCAAGATGCAAAAGAAAATTAGCAAAAGAAACCACATAAACACTTTTATAATTGCATCGTGGATCAATAACACTTAATTCCACATATATAAAGTAAGTGATGTTTTCTTCATAAAATCATTCTTCCTGTTGTTGGTTTTCTTCCAAAAGAAACGGTTTAAGAACCGCTAAACGTTCTATCATCTCCAATTCAACCGCTGACTTCATACTTTCACAAGTTTCTCCACAGTGCGATCAGGAACATCAGAAACACTTCCATTACTTTCTCCATCCCTTTGGATAATCGTGTATTCTTTCTCCAGATTCTCAGTAAGCATCGGACAACATCTCTTCCGTACATTCCGCAGTCTCCTGGTCAACATTTGAGCTTGTAATTCACAAACTTCCTCCAATTGGTTGTTTGTACAGCTCATCTTCAGGAAACATTTCACAAAGACAAATATGATCCTCATTTGATAGTCCACCGAGGGGGTTGCTGTCTTTATCTGAAGATTCTTGTTGTTGCAACGTCAAAGTCCGATGATCCACAAGTGTTTCAGGTTGTTTAAAAAAACTACTTGCAATTCCCAAACTTCCTCCAATCGGTTGCTTGTACAACTCGTCTTCAGGAAACACTTCACAAAGACGAAGTGATCCTCATTCGATAGTCCACAGAGGGGGTTGCTGTCTTTGTCTAAAGATTTATTTTGTTGCAACATCAAAGTCCGATGATCCACAAGTGTTTCAGGTTGTTCAGCAAAACTACTTGTAATTCCCAAACTTGCTCCAATTGGTTGCTTGTACAACTCATCTTCGGGAAACATTTCACATAGACAAAAGTGATCCTCGATTGATAGTCCACAGAGGGGGTTGCTGTCTTGATCTGAAGATTCTTGTTGTTGCAACGTCAAAGTCCGATGATCCACAATTGTTTCAGGTTGTTCAGCAAAACTACTTGTAATTCCCAAACATCCTCCAATTGGTTGCTCGTACAACTCATCTTCGGGAAACATTTCACATAGACAAAAGTGATCGTCATTCGATAGTCCACCGAGGGGATTGCTGTCTTTATCTGAATATTCTTGTTGTTGCAAGATCGAAATCCGATGATCCACAAGTGTTTCAGGTTGTTCAGCAAAACAAGTTGAATAGATTTCACCAGTTTCTATTCTTTGAAAGTTATCCCTAGTTTCACATAAAAACTGTTCTATCATTATCATCCAAGTTTCTTCAGATAGACTTTCTTTGTTGTTAACACATCAGTTGGGTCTCTGTAGATTGATTGCTGCTGCCCTGAAAACAATGCAACTTTCTTTCCTTTTCGAAACCTAAACTCTTATCATCATCCTCAGAGAGGAACCTTTTCTTGGAGTCAGCAGGTCTGATTTCTTGCATTTTCATTTTTATGAGAGATGAGAGAAACGATGTCTCTTGGTAGAGAGGAAGAATGGAAGAATGAATAAGAAAGGTTATTCTTGAACGATTGAAAACAGATAATAAGATAGTGGAAACAGGAAAATAAAAGCGCTATATTGTGAGGCCACAGATAACAATACCAGCGACGAAGTTGATTGAAACTTCAAAGGAAGCAAGGTTTTTACCTGAGTCATCGATGGAATAGTCGAAAGGCCTCTGTTTCAGATGAAAACTGATATAATATCATCATCACCCAAATTTCTTGACGTTGACTTTCCATGTTCTCAACACAAATCAGTTGAGCCTCTGTAGATTGATTGCTGCTGTTCTGAAAACCTCTTATCATTCTCAGAAAGGAACCTTTTCTTGGAGTCAGCAGGTCCGGTTTCTTGCAATTTTTTTATGAGAGAGGGGGGAAACATTTACTTTTCACAAAGAGGATGAATGGATGAATGAATGAGAAAGGGTTTTTGTCAAACGATTCAAAATTCTCTATAATAAACAGATATGATATTAAAAGTCGTAATTTCTCTGGGTTATTGTATTGGATAGTTCATTGGTATTTAATTAGTTACGATTTTTGGTTGATTAAATTATCGTTTAGAAATGGATATAGTACTTGGTTTGCTGGTGCTATTTTCGTTGTTGACTTCTGGATTTTCCTTTATTTATTCTTTCAGTTTTGAGTTTTTTATTTTTTTAAAAAGTTTGTTTCATTGGCCTTTCTGGGTGATGGGAAACCGATATTTTCCCTGAAAGCAGAAGATATGGAGTCCAATTATGATTAGGTAGTCGATGAATTTTGGAATTTTAAGGTTAAAAAGAAGTTACATGTGAATCTTGTGCAAATTGTTACCACTGGGGGTTTGTGTAGTGTAATTTAGTAGTAATGAATTAAATTTGAGATACGTCATTTGCACACAAATCTTCCGTCCAGTTTGATTAAACAAAATGATTAAATGATAATATTCTTAATTAATATTTTTTAGATGATAATATTCTTAATTAATATTTTTTGAATATTAATAAGATGAAACCTATCAATCAATACAAAACCATATACATCCAAGTTATATAAAAAAAAATATGGTTTGGCAAAAACTATGTTTACAGATTCGGCTTTTTTTATTTTCCGAGTATTGTAAGAAAGCACGATTCTTGAGTTTTTTTTCGCTTTGGTTTCGCTTCCAAAGTTTATACGCCACTACTGTCGAGGCTCTGAATACTGTTTTCCCTTCCAAGCCCTAATATTTTTGCCTCGGTACAAATTCTTTAATGTTTTGTAACTTTTGCAATTATCACACTGAGGTCAGGATATAGTTTAGCTCTTTAAGAATTGTTTTGCTTTAGTTGCCCTAGATTAGCTTTATCATCACCCGAATTCAAGTAATCATATGAAATAAAGTTTGGTATTTAGTAGGTAACAAGCAATTTCACACCCTCAACCAAACTGTTTCGGTGATTTACATCAATTAAATAATTGAAAAAAAAGAATACAACAACGAATAAAAAAAATAATTTTCCATGACTTTTTTAATAAAAAAATGGTAATAATAAATAAGAAAGTATGTTTAATGTTTATCTCACAGAAAGCCAAACCAGCGGAGTTTGGTAACAGTGATGGTTGGTGCCTGAACACAAATTGTAGATGAAAATGGAACAAGTACCAACACCAGATGTCCAAGACCAAGAGTATCCGGCCATCCACAAAACACAACAGACTCAAAATAGTTTTCTTATACTTCTAATTTCTAAAGACAAAATTTTGAACAAAAAATAAGAAATGTAAAAATTTAAGACAACAATCATTGGTGGAATTCTTCATCCTTATCACAAGAGTGAATTAAAAATCACATGTCAAACATACACCCAAAGAATCTAAGTTGTACCAGTTGAATTTATTTAGAGCTCAGAAAGTTCACAACCAAGCCAATATCCCAATAAATGTATAGCAAACATTATTTGGCATTAAAGATGCAAAACATAGTGAACTAATTAACTGAAACCAATTTACATGTCATAAGTTTTAGGTTGACCTTCATTCATGGGATTTCACAATGAAATTCTGCCGACTGATAGGATTCATAACCACAGGTGGCCCTGCAGTTCGGGGCCACGCCTGGAATTTCTTGTCAGTTTCTTCCCACCACTCTCTGTTTGCAACAGTACTTGGGGTTGTGCCTGCAATATCATTTAACAGGAATCAAGAAAAAAAATAGCACAAACCAGCGCAATAGCAAAGGTTGTAAACCTTTGAAGACAATCACAACTTGCCTCCAAATATCTTCTTTTCGGCAAGAAGTTGGTCACACACATATGCAATTCCGAATGATCCCAATACAGCAGATATTATATACTTAGCTGCCATCTCAAACTGCAACAACCAAGAGAGGAACCCAATGTCAACAGAGAAAAGAAAGACCTCCCAAGCTGTGGGCCAAGGCTATATAAAATTGGTATTAATTTCCACCACAGGCCTTTCTGGCCAGAAATGGGTTAGAAATGGGTTCAGACTTTAATAACTCAGAAACATAACAGAGCTAGAAAACCAAAAGAGAAACCAGACTACATCTGGAACTTGCTTTCATAGAACAGGTGCAGTACTCTAGCTGCAAAATCTAGAAAGAAAGAATGTGTCTGCTCAAATTTCCCATATTTCTAAAATGCTGGAAATGTAATTTGCAATCAATAGAGAAAAAATAAATAAGCTAAAAAAAACAGAGGACATAGAATAGCAAACAGGAGCAGATCCCATATAACCAATAAGATAAAACATCCAACTTTTGAGCAGCAGTAACAATTCATATTCTTTTTCTTATTCCCACTAACTGTATTCCTACGTAGGTTGTTGCAAGATTTAACCCAACATTATCAATGATATTATCCACTTTGGTTCAACTCTTAAGGCTGCATGGTTTTGTTCTTACTAATGGGTCAAAACCCATCCAAAAATACCTCGTTGATAATTTAGTTATATTTTCACATATATAACCCACTAACTTTCTCTTTCATATCAATATGGAACTCAGTCCTACCCCCAACCTTCTTAAAGCCTACCAAAAGTCACTCCTTACTCAACCCTCTTACCCCCCGCCCTCTAGGACCAGAATGTTACAGGTCCACTAACTTTTGCCTACCTCATCGCAGAGCCCGCACCATCATACTAGATAAAATTTAACACTAATACCACATTATAAGACCTGACCCAATATTGTCAATAATATTATCCGTTTTGACCTAACTCTATGGGCCCAAATTCATCCCAAAAGGACTCGTTGACAATTTGATTTCATTTTCACATATATAACCCAATAATATTCTCTCCTATTCCAATGCGGAACTCGATCCTGCTTGAACCATTCTGAAGCCTGCCAAAAGCCTCCCCTTACTCATAACTCTTGCCCTAATGCCACTCCCCGCCCTCCAAAATCGGGATGTTATAGCTATAGTCCAGAATTTTTGCTCTTAAAAGTGCTATTTCAAAAGAGATAATTAATGATGATGCCACCTAGACTGAGATAGTAAGCTAATCGGCATGATATCAAAGGCCACAACCTAGCCTTCAGGCCAACCCCTAAGCATCTAACCATTACCTAATGCCAACAAACCTTTCCCACTTCAACTGCCCAAAAAACATGAGTAAAATGCCTTACTTGAAAACCTTTAAGGGCTCAATTAAAAGAGGAAGCACGCTCACCATTAAAAAGCATAAATACAATTATCGCTTGTGCAAAATACAAATTGCGTAACATACAATCATAACACAACGTTTATCAAAGACAGACATTGCATTCTGACCTTCTAATATGCAAAACATGGGCTTCATCATTCATGCATTCATAGCTATGAGAATTTGCAAGAAAATGATTTCTTAGCCTCAATTTTTTCCCCCTCTAGGATGCCTATGAGAGTGATTTTATATTGTTTTCACAGTAATTGGACAAGTAAATTAAAAGATAATCAAATCATAATAAGATATTGGCTACAATTGAAAAGGACTTGAGCCGCTTTTCAAAGAGCAGTATGAAAAAGCATTTATTAAGCATTTCTGCAAGACATACTCCTACTAGTATTCTAAGCTAAGAATGATTCAAAAAGCTACTGCACTTCCAGTGCTATTCAGATCAAACAACATTTATTTTCAAAAAGTATCTACAAAGTGCTTCTCCAACAAGTACTTAAAGTACATTTTTCTAATTCATCCAAATACTAAAAGACTTGATGAGACCTAAAAGCAAGTTCGTACACGTTATTTACATCAAATATACTTTTGTAACACCACGTTTAATCTTCCATTTAATTTCAAAATTAAAGTATACCTCCCAAGACAAAATACACAAAACATAGTAGGCAACGCAAGTTATGATTGGAAATTTTCATTAGCATATGATCCTAAACAGATAGATTACTAAGTATTGCTTTTCCAATTTAGTTCTTTTTTCCCCGATTAATGGATAGCCTGTACCATCTCCCAATCACCCAAAACCTATTACGAAACGAATTACCCTAATAAATAAATAAAAGAAACCCAAAAAACTAAGATTAAAATTTTCTTTTCAATAAACAAGATTCTTTTTCCGTCTTTTGCTACAATTTCCCAGGAAACAAACAGAGATTCTAGAATCTACCAAATTAAAACCCTAACTTACCGAAAGAAAAATAACGAAGGTACCGATTGAATCGCAAGGGTTGGGCAGAGCAGATCCGAACCGATCGTCCACGATGTGTTTTGCTGAACCGAACCCTCCACGTTCCCCGTTGAAAGATAATGAACTTTTCCCTACTACAGCGTTTGCATGTCAAGCTAAAAAACGATGACGTTTTTGGAGAAAAAAATAAAACAAATATACTGATAAAATTATTATGGGATTTAATCAAAAGTAACTACTATTCATACCCATTATTCAAAAATAACCACCCTCCATAATTTCATTCAAAAATGTCCACTTCGATTTTTTTTGGATAAAATTGCCCTCAAATACAAAATAAACTTTAAGGCAAAATTGCCCAAAATTTTCAGCTTACTAGAGAGTGGGCTTCCACTCCCTTGTAAGCTTACTAGGGAGTCCCACTCTCTAGTAAGCTTACGAGGGAGTGGAA
>JAVXUL010060810.1:0-10228 GCA_035590515.1 Trichilia minutiflora
ATAGTTGTCCAATCTAAATCACGTACGTAAGGAACAATTTGATAATTTCATTTAACCAGTAAATGAAAATATCTGGACTATCCACATACATTCTTTATATATATAAGCATGCCAATATAAAGGAAACAACTAATGTATGTGAATAAAGAATAATTCTTTTATGATTAATCAAAATATT
Organism: Trichilia minutiflora; assembly: GCA_035590515.1. Lineage (NCBI taxonomy): Eukaryota > Viridiplantae > Streptophyta > Magnoliopsida > Sapindales > Meliaceae > Trichilia > Trichilia minutiflora. The sequence continues at coordinate 179 of JAVXUL010060810.1, forward strand.
ATATAAGATCACTAGTCCTGAAATCGATAACACGAATGATTTTTAGGGTATACACTAACAGAAGTATCGATACATGATGACATGTCGCAGATCCTGACACATTTTAGAAGGGCATTTTGATCATTTTAGGGCCCTTATATATGAGAGCACAGGGGTCATCTTCCCTATTTCTCCTTCTCTTTTCTCTCTCGTCTATGAACCATTCCCTCTCATTGTCCAAACCATCCCTCAATCAAACTTCGTCATTTCAATGGCTATGATCTCAGAATCAACACCAAAATACGGGAACCTCCTCTAATCAAAGTTCTGATTGACGATTCGAGAAGAATCACGAGAGAGGAACCGTAGGTAAATAGTAGTCAAAGAAAGAGAAATACTCAAAGAGGGATTCGAAGCTCATCTACCAGTTCGAGTAAACTTATCCCTTAACTCATCTCTCTATTTTAAGCTATTATTTCTCGTAAATCTAAAAATAGATAGCTTGGAGTACTGTTTATAAAACCCTAAGATTTGAGAGTTTTTTAGTTTATCGATGGTATTGATAAATTAGAGGATTTTTACATCCATTGGTATTGAAATAACTGAAAATAGGTTAAAAGCAGTGTGAGAGGAGTATGGATAGTAAGTTAGAAAGAGAGTGAAAGAGAGAGAGAGGGCATGATCATGTATTATATCATACATGTATATCGTTACAGATTATTGAGTCTGTATTTGTATGTGTATCCAGGTGCGATCTGTAAGAGACTCCTTCTCCAAGGGATCCCCCAGGTAGCCTGCTAGCCTCTCCAGGCCCGTCCACCTGGCCCAAGTAGCTAGCCAGCCTACTCAAAGGTCAAGGCCCGTCCACTTGGTTAAGGTATTGTTATCCCTTGACCTAAAGTCTCGACCACTTGAAAGTTGCAGTTCAATTGGTTAAGAGGCGTCCCCTTTAGATGAATAAAAACCCTTGAGCCTGGTTTCGATTCGCGGAGGAGGCTGCAGTTTCTAAGTGGTCGAGACTTTAAGCCAAGGGGGAATTATACCTTAACCAAGTGAGCGGGCCTCGAATGGGCTGGCTAGCTACTTGGGCTAGGTGGACGGGCCTGAAGAGGCTGGCAGGCTACCTGGGGGATCCCTCGGAGGAGGAGTCTCTTACAGCATAGGACTTCTATCGACTTTGAGTTGTCTTTATCCTTTTCCTGATTATTTTAATCTTTTTCACTGAATCCTGCACTAGATCAGGTCCTAACAGTGTCTACTTCCCTAGTTCAAACCATCCCACCGGGGATTTGCATTTCCTACCATACAGAGCCTCAAACAGAGCCATCTAGATACTTGACTAATAATTATTATTGTAAGCAAACTCAATCAATGGTAAATACTGGTCCCAGTTACCTTCAAAATCTATAACACATGCTTTTAATATATCTTCCAAGGTTTGAATGGTACACTCGGACTAACCATCAGTTTGTGGATGGAATGTCGTACTAAAATGTAATTGTGTACCTAAAGCTTCCTGAAACGATTGCTAGAATTTATATGTGAATTGGGAACCTCTATCTGAAATAATGGAAATAGGAATCCCATGGAGGGATACTATCTCATCTAGATAAATCTTAGCATATTGGACTGAAGAATAAGTGGTCCTTACTGGAAGAAAATATGCTGACTTAATCAACCTGTTTACGATTACCCAAATAAAATCATAACCCTTGGGAGTCTGTAGAAGTCTAACTACAAGGTCTAGAGTAATCTTATCCCATTTTCACTCAAGAATGTCAAGATTCTGGAGCATTCCTGCTGGCCTCTAATGCTCTGCCTTCACCTACTGGCAAGTAAAACATCTCATCACAAAAATTACAATATCTTTCTTCATGCCTTCCCAGTAATATAAATCTCTGAGATCATGATACATCTTGGTAATCCTCGAATACATCGAATAAGAGGAGACATGGGCTTTTTCGAATAATGAATATCTCAACTCTTAAATTAGGGGTACCACCACTTTGTTCTATTTTCTCAAAAGATTTTCGCTGTCAATATGGTATTCACTTTCTGCACCCTGCTCAACTTGGCTTCGAATCATCTGAATACCAAGGTCAACCTCTTATGTCACTCTAATTTCATCAATAAGAGTGGATTTGACTTGTATTTGCACTAGTAATGCCCCATGGTCTGTCACTTTGAACGCTACTCGATCATGCAAACAACTCTGAAATTTCGATATTGATTTTTGTTTATCCATTGATAAATGGGACAGACTTCCCATAGACTTCCTACTCAAAGCATCTGTTGCAATATTAACCTTTCGAGGATGATATTGTATTGAACAATCATAATCTTTCAATAATTCAACCCATCTGCTTTGTATCAGATTCAACTCTTTCTAGTTAAGTATATACTTGAGGCTTTTGTGATCTGTGTATATTTCAAAAGTTTTACCATACAGATAATACCTCCAAATCTTAAGAGCAAAAATAAACGCCGTTATCTCCAAATCATAAGTGGGATAATCTTGTTCATAAGGTTGCAATTGCCTTGATGCATAAGTAATTACCTTCTCATACTGCATCAACACACAACCCAAACCTACTCTAGAAGCAATGCAATACACTATATACCCTCCAGATCCCGAGGGCAAAGCCAAAATAGGAGCTGTGGTCAAACATTTTTTAAGTTCCTGAAAACTTTTCTCATATACATCAGACCAGAAAAATTTAACATTCTTCTGTGTAAGCCGCGTCAACAGAGCAGCTAATCTAGAGAAGTCATCAACAAACCACCTATAATATCTTGTCAATCCTAGGAAACTTCGAATCTCCGTTACAATAGTAAGTTTATGCCAATTATGTATGGCCTCGACTTTCTAAGAGTCTACACTAATTCCATCCTTGGATACCATATGCTCCAAAATGTCACCTTAGAAAGCCAGAATCCACACTTTAAGAACTTAGCATACAACTTACGTTCCCTTAGTGATTGTAATACTCTGTGAAGATGCTCTCCATGCTCCTATTCATTACGAGAGTACACTATAATATCATCAATAAACACTATCACGAATCGATCTAAAAAGGGCCTGAAAATTCTGTTCATCAAATCCATTATGTAAGAATTATGTACAGTACTTACTAAGTTTTGTATGATGTCGAATTTTGTCCGAAAATTATGTATCTATTCATCTTGTGTGTATATATATATATCTTTTGATTGGATAATACGCCCTGTATATTTGTTTTTACTGTATGTTTCTTGTTGATGTCAACTATTGTATTATGTATACATATTTGATTTAGATGTCTCAGTTAGATGGAATAGGCTTAGGATGATAGTGAAATCTATCACCTGCCAGTAACATCTCTGAATCGGGGATGTTACAAAGTTGGTATCAAAGCATGATCTAGAGGCCTGTGACTACAGTAGGATGAGGTGTGTGACCTGTATAAGGTATACCCGGGAATATTATCATACAGGAAGCTATCTCCTCGGTGTTATTACTTCTCAAGTTGTGTCTCCAATTATCTAGCATAGGATGATTATCAAATATGATTTCTAATACCATTTCTTGTTCCTATAGATAATATGCCACCTCATCATAGATCACGATGAAATAATGTACAGTGTGATGTAAAACCAGATCAAAGGTCCGCTGCACCTCCTATAGAGGCATTGAGGGAGGAGAGAGTTGAGTCTGTCCAGGATATAGATGACAGAGGTATGAAGGATAGACTAGTTAGGCAAGGTGAAGATGCTGTAGCTGTAAGGATACAGCAGCTGCAATGTTTTGTGAATGTGCTAATAGAACTCCTTACCACTCAGCAGCGACCACAAGGCCCAGTGTCAAGTGCTACATGAGCTTCTTAGCCAACACCACCTGTACCCCCTTTATTCCAGCTCACCGGGTAGTACCTCTAGTACCTACACTAGATCCTTATTCCCAATAGGCTGGACCTTCTGGAGCATATCAGCAGACTCCTCCGTTACCTACCAGCCTGTTGGAAGACAAGAGTTGGCAGTCTCACTGCAAGAGTTTAGAAAGCTGCAGCCACTTACATTCACTCGAATAGAAGCATCTCCTGATCCATCTGGATTCATAGAGGAATAAGACCATATCTGTACTGTATTGGGGTGCTCATCGGTCAGAGCGGTGGAGTTAGTGAGTTTTCAACTTTGGGATATCGCTTATCTTTGGTATACCTCCTTCATACAGAGTAGGAGTGTAGATGCCCCTCTATTAGCATGGCCTGAGTTTAGCACAACATTCCTAACTCAATTTCTCCCAACAAGTGTTAGGGATACTAGAGCTCAAGAGTTTGAGCAGTTGGTTCAAGGTGAGCAAATGACGATTTCAGAGTATGATATTCAGTTCACTTGATTAGCTAGGTTTGCTCCACATTTGGTGAGTACCGAGCAGATGAAGGTTAAGAGGTTTGTTAATGGGCTTTGAGATTATCTATTCAGGTGGATTCTGATTACAAAGACTATCATATACGCTCAAGCCCTAGATGCAGTATTACGACTCGAGATACAGGTTTGAGAGAGACAGATTGAGAGAGGATCTAGTAAGAAAACCCAGACAGAGGGTTTTGAAAGGTCATCTTAAGAAGGGTACAACAGACCGAAGCAAGTGTCTGCCCCTCTTCTTATTACTCTTTAGGATAAGGGTTTGATGCCTAGAGCTGCTAGATGAAGATCTATGCAGAGTGCCACCTTTCGAGTAGTTTTTTCATCCTCTGTGGCATAACCAGCACCAATAACCTCAACATGCCAGACGTGTGGACAATCGGATATAGGTACCTATCAATGGGGATCTAGAGCATGTTATAGATTTGGCCTGATGGGTCACCTGAGGAGAGATTGCCCAATACCATCCGACCAGCTTTCTTCAGACCGTGCCGCACCAGCCCCAACTCAATTTCAGTCTAATCAGGGTAGGGTACAGTCAGAACAAAGGTTTTCAGGTCAAGGACAGATGGGGAGTGGTAGAAGATAGGCTTCTGTTGGAAGGGGACAGGCTCGAATTTTCACATTGACACCTCAAGATGCCCAAGCCTCTAATGCAATAGTCACAGGTTCTCTTTTGGTTGATTCTCACTATACCAGGTTGTTGTTTGATTCAGGGGAAACTCATTCTTTTATTTCTCTATAATTTGCTTAAATAGGATTATGGAGTTCTTAAATTCACCATTAGTCGTATATACTTTTATTGGGGACCCGATCATAGTTTCTAAGGTCTTGAAGGGTTGTGTTATAGATATAGGTGGGTATAATTATTATGTTAACCTAATATTATTGAAGATTTTGGGTATTGATATTATTTTAGGTATGGATTGGTTATCTAAGTACCATGTAATAGTAGATTATAGATAGAAAACAGTTACTCTTCAGACTCCAGATAAGCCATCCCGAATATATCATAGGGATAGGAGTGAAGCCCCCTATAATCTAATATCTACTCTATGTGCTTCTTGATTACTTAGAAAAGAAAGCACTCGATATTTGGCTTATGTGATAGAATCTAGGAGCAACGAACTGAGTGTGGATCAAGTTTTAATAGTTAGAGAGTATCCAGATGTATTTTCAGAGAAATTACCTAGACTGCCTTCCGATAGAAAGATTGAGTTCTGTATTAATGTAATTTCTAATACTCAATCCATATCTATTTCTCCGTCTAAGATGGCTCCAGTAGAACTCAAAGAGTTGAAGGCACAGCTATAAGATTTGTTAGACAAGGTTTTCTGTGAGCCCCATGTCTATAACCTAAGGGCATAACTATAATTTTACCTTCTTAATGCAGATGCATTTATCCCCATTTCATACACCGTTAACATGTCAACACGGTTTTATATTTATTTTGGGGATTTGAGTTGGACCCCAATAACATTTTCCAAATCAGGGAAGACTCAAGTTAAAATTTTCATCTTCGGTGGGTTTGATTGATCGAATGGGTGATTTGTTCGATCGACATTTTGATGACTCCCTGAAAAATTTATGATAATTTATTCATTCAAATGAATAGGAGGATTCATTCGATCGAATAAGTTATTCATTCGATTAAAGTATTGGTTCATTCAAATGAATTATAATTCGTTCGATTGAATCGATGTGAAATGACGATTTTATCCTCTTATAGAAGCTTCTCCTTTAGAAAACTTAAGGGCAAAATGATAATTTTATCCTCAAATTTATAAAAAAGGGACTGAGCCCCAATTTTTTTTGTTCTTCTCTTTTCTCTCTTTTTTTCTCTCACGTTCACGTTCTCTCAACTCTCTTCACCTCCCACCCAAATCTTTGCCGTAATTTTCATTTCTTTTCACCTACTAATAACTTTTCTCGCGTCTAATTATCCAGGAGTATCAATTTAGCGAAAGAAGTGAGGAGAATAAAAAGTGTGTCTAGGGTTTTCTTCGTAAAATTTGAGGGTTTTAGACCTTCGAACGAAATCAAAGAAAATTGACGATACCTCGTAGCGTCATTCTTAACTAGTCTGAATATTTCATTTCGTATTTTAGCCAATTTTTGTGATATGGGTTTTATTGTATAATTGTATGGATTTCGATAGATTTATCACTCGTATTTTAGTTTTTAAGCGTTATTCGAGTCGTAGTAAAGTCAAAAAAGTCAGAAAAAGTTAAAAATATAAATTTAGAGAAAATAGATGAATGTAAATAGTAATCAGGGTTACTGTTTTGACGAGCATATGGGGTCTGCGAGTTTAAATTACAAAATCGAATCGAATTACGCTAGTATAGTTGCAATGTGAGTTTGTGGTAAAAATGTATGGGTAATTAGACGGATAACGAGGGTTTTAGCTAGTTTCGTGTATCGTACAATTTTAGAAAAACCCGGGTTAGCATGCATTATACGCATTTGAGTCTCATATGTATTTCAGAATGTACATTGATATACCTTGATATATATGATTACACGACGGTGCACGAGCGAGATATCTACGTGACATATTAGAAAACGAGAGAAATTAGAGAGTGTATACCCTCTCTAAGCTGTGAGTGAACTGTTTTCTACTTTTGTTACTTCATTCCAAACTTACTTTTATGATTTTAATAATATGCCGTGTTTTACAAGTGATTATGCCTCATACTGTAGTTTACGCAAAAATACATCTATTATTATGTTTTCATATAGTTTTAAGCTGTGATACGATTTATATGATGGATTTGATTTGTTTGACGTATATGTTTACATAAATGATGGTCGTGAGGCCAATTTTATGATATGAATATACTTTGATATCGATGTATATGGATTGTGATATGCATATTGGTGATAATAGCCATACGAGCCAGATTATTTACTGTAGCTACAGGATTGTAGCCTGAAGGAGAGTTCACTGGGATGTGGACCCCCAGGTGAGTGCTATATGTGATAGCCTAGGAAAAGTCTGGGAGAGAGGTCGCCTAGGTGAGTGGAGGCTATACAGGTAGGACTATTATATGATGATTGTGATATTATGAGAGAGATGTGATTCAATCACCTGTGAGTCTCGTCGAGTCAATCATGGATATCACCTCGTGGTTGTTTGAGGCGAACTTCAGTGGTGGACATGATTTTTGAAAAATCATGCATGTTTTATTTATTGCATATAAAAATTATCTTTTATAAAATAGCATAATTTTATTGCATATAAAATCCACTGACGATCTTGGGATGCTTAGGGCCAGGACAATCTCCAAAAAAGGTAGCCAATCCAATGATTTTCAATATATGATTTGAGATTTCAAACTAAAAGAAATATTTATTATTTTTATCGAACTGTTGTAATATATCTTGAATCTGCTTTTTTATTTATAGATCATATTTTATTATTTATGTTTACTTTAGTTCACTCACAGAGTATACTCCCGTATACTCACCCCCCTCACTCTCTAGTTTCAGGTCTAGGTTGTAAGCAAGTGCTCAGGGATAGTGATTCTTCTATGTTGAAAGGATTTCAGGTATACTTCTGCTAATCGACTAACTTAGAGAAGTCTCAGTCCACTGGAGTTGTTCTATGATTTAAATTTGTATTTTTGTTTATATAATAAAAACGGATGTATAACTATTTGGATATTATTTTTGATTCGCTTAAGATTTAATACTTTTAAATTTTGATGATTTGGTTTGTGCAAAAAGGGTTAAAATATTCTCTATAGAAGTGCTTGTGGTTTCTTGAAATGATTCGAAGTTTGGGTGTTGGGTTGGATTTGTTTTGAAAGTGTTACATATTTATTTGAAATAGGTTTTTGTAAAGGCCTTACAGGCGCACAAGGTGTGTTCTGATGATTAGATACATCCTGGAGAGTCTATGACGATTGTCACATATAGGACCCACGGGTTAGGACATGACAATTTTATTAGTATCAGAGCTTTTGATTTCAAAACGATTTTAAAAACACCCAAACTTGATTTTTAATTTGTGCATGATTTTATAGTTTTGAAAAGTGTCCAGTGGACTAAGTGAGTCGAGTCATAAGAAGTATCACCACCATATCGAACTCCGTGCTTCTTTTGTAGTAAAAATATCTTTGAGACTTAGGCAAGGTCGTGGTAGACCGAGAAGAGAAATTTTGCATGACAAAGAAGAGGTTACATCATATATACCTTAACCTAAACCTAAGAAGCAGTATGAGCCTCCTCCTCCCTAATATCAGCAACCAGGCATGGGAATACCTTAGCCTATGAGTTCTGAGGCATGGATTGCTTTTATGGCATATTAGAATGCACAGGTGCAGAAGCGTCCGAATCAGCTCTGAAACTGTCCAAGATAATTAAAGAGGTTCGGGAGCTGGTAAGTGTACCTTTTGGAGGTAATTAAAGAGGTGACCTGAATGACATGGAACTGAAAGATAGGTATAAGTTAAAGGTAGCTATCAGATTATTAAAGGGTAGTGCAGCTACATGGTGGGCAAATATGTAAGCTAGAACCTTAGCATAGCTGACTTGGAATGATTTTGTGCAAGAATTTCGAGATCATTATTACAATCCTTTCTATTATAACAAGAAAAAGCAAGAATTCCTCCAATTAAGACAGATGAGTAAGATAATGACGGAATATGAGACTCAACTGAGAGAGTTAGTTGAGTTTGTACCAGAATTTGTAAATGAAGCGAGCTTGTGTGCCAAGTTCGAGGAAGGTTTGAATTTTGAAATTCGTGAGAAGATATCACTGTCAGGGAATCAAGGATACAAAGAAATGATTCAGATGGCCCTTCGAGCTGAGAAGTTAATAGAAGAGAGAAGGTCGAGGAGCCACTTTTCAAAGAGGAGATATTTGAGTATACAAGTCGTTTCTCTATCCAAGAAGAGCCGTAGTAATGGTTCATCCAGTGGTGCCTCTGCTACTAGTCTTGCGAGCATCTCTTCGCATTCTCTTTAAGTTTAAAGACCCTCCAAATTTAGATCCTCAGGTCAAGAACATACTCAAGGCTCGAGATAGGATTAGAGAATTGACAGGTGTATGTATTACAGATAATATCATGTATGAACATGCCCTCTTCTTTCAATATACAACCAATGTGGGGAGATAGGACACGTAAAGAGATTATGTATTAAGCTAAGCAAAATGGAGATGGATGGTCAGACTAGTCAGCATTACTCACACCACCGGTTGAATAGGTAGCAATTTTTACTGGTAGAAGGTCAGGAGTGAGTAGTTCATCCACAGTATCCCATGGTACTTAAATGACTCGAGATAGAGTACAGACCAAGGTATTTGCTTTGAACCAGGAGTAGGCATAGGCCAACCCAGATGTAGTAATTGGTATGGTTACTATTTTCAATCAACTTGCATATGTATTGATAGATCCGGGTTCTAATTGATCTTTTATCAATACTGCTTTATCTTTTTATGCTAGTACTGCATTGTCACCCCTAGATCAAGAAATAATAGTTCATACTCCACTAGACCAAAAGTTATTGAGAAAGACGGTGTTTAAAGATTGTGCAGTGATGGTGAATGAAGTCGAGCTTATAACCGAAGATATTGATGCGATTTTGGGGATAGACTGGTTGTCCAGACATCGAGCAACAGTGGATTGCTTTTCTAAGCAAGTTGTGTTCAGAGGACCTGGG